>LJSK01000022.1:232-14485 GCA_001299535.1 Leptomonas seymouri
GGGGGGGGGGGGGGGAGAAGCATGACAGAAGCACCACCACCCCCACCCTAAGCCGCATTCAAGTTACCTTAGAGGCAGCCACGCTCGTCGGACGGGAAACAAAACCAGAAAAACGGAAGCGCACGCTGACGGAGCGTCGAACGCAGACCTGCGCAACCTCGAGCACCACATACGCACATCCGCCATCAGTCGTGGTAGAAGTCGCGCTCGCGGTAGGGACGGAAGCAGCGAATGGACAAACTGGAGCTTAGCACGCAGAGGCTGGACAGCACCATGGCTGCCCCTGCAAACACGGGCGGAAGCTGTCGGTGCAGGAAGGGGAACAGGAGGCCGCACGCCACAGGCAACATCAGCAAGTTGTAGCCGAAAGCCCAGAAAAAGTTGCCGTAGATGCGGCGCACCGTCACGACTGACAGAGACTGCAGGTTGAGCAGGTCCACTAAGCTGTTACGAACGAGCACCGCGTCAGCAGCTTCGATGGCCACCTCAGTGCCCGCACCGAGGGCCACGCCGACGTCTGCCTGCGCCAGTGCCGGGCTGTCGTTGATGCCGTCACCCACGAACATCACCCGCAGTCCGCGCGCCTGCAGCTCACGGAGAATCTCTCCTTTAGTGAACGGCAGCGCCTCCGCGTGCACGTCGCCGGGTCGGATGCCTACCTCTGATGCAACGCGGCTCGCCACCAAGGCGTTATCGCCTGTCACCATGAGCACGCGGATCCCCGCCCTCTGCAGGTGCTGAACAACACCGAAGGCCTCTCGCTTCGGCTCGTCGGCGAGGCTGACCAAAACACACGTGCTGCCATCAATCGCGCCCAGCACCGTCGTCAGGCCTTGTCTGCTCGACTCCTCCATGCGGCGCACCAAATCCACGCTCGGCTGCACGCCGTTGTCGCGCAGCAGCGCGAGGTTGCCGACGAGCAAGCGGTATACCCGCTCCTGCGCAACGCCGCTCTCGGCAGCTGCTGATGCTGACGTGGTCACGGCGATAGTCGCCTCCAAGCCTTTGCCGGCGTGGGTGACCACCGCTCCGATGTCGTAGCGCGTCTCACGCTGTGCTGGGGAAGACAGATCCGTCTCCCCCAGCAGCTTCTCACTCACAGCCTTAGCGATCGGATGATTCGACTGCGCTTCTGCAAGGCCAACGAGGTGGCAGGCCATAGCCTCGTCCAGTCCTGGTGGCACGTCGGTCAGCGTCGTGTGCGTGCGGACTACCTCGAGGCGGCCTTTCGTGATCGTACCCGTCTTATCCAGCACTACGCAGTTAACGTTGCGTAGCACCTCCAGCGTCGTGCCGCTCTTCACCAGCACGCCATTCTTCGCGCCTACGCCGGTGCCGACCATGATGGCAGTGGGCGTGGCCAGACCCAGCGCACACGGGCAGGCGGCAACGACGGTAGAGATAAAAAAATTGAAGGCAAAGGCGTACCAGCTGGAGCCGTGCGCACGCCAGCTGTCCGGGTAGGCATGGGACGCGCCGAGTACCAGCCAGACGGCGAGCGTCAAGATGGAGAGCACGAGCACAAGAGGCACAAAGTACATCGCCATGCGATCAGCGACGCGCTGCACAGCCGGCTTCGTGTTCTGGGCATCCCGCACAATGCGCAACACCTGTGCAATCATCGTCTCCTCGCCCACCTTGTCGGCCACAATCAACAGTGTAGCGGTCATGTTGAGGGTGCCACCAACGACGCTGTCCCCCGGCTTCTTGAGCTTCGGCAACGACTCGCCTGTCACCATCTGCTCATCCAGCTCGGAGCTGCCCTCCACAATAACGCCGTCCACCGGCACACGATCCCCTGCGAGAACGCGCACCACGGCGCCCCTCTGAAGCGCCGCGGAGCTGACGCGTACCTCGCTGCCATCCGGCTGCACGCACAGTGCGGTCGTCGGCACGAGACTCATCAACTCAATTAAGGCGCCACTCGTGCTGCGCTTTGCATGTGCTTCCAGGAAGCGGCCCAGCAGCATAAAGGTGGTCAGCATTCCCGCAGTGTCAAAGTAAGTCGCCATGTGCGTCTGTGGATACGCGAACAAGGTGACGCCGTACGTGACGACGGAGTAGACGTAGGTGCAGCCCGTACCGAGAGCTACAAGGGTATCCATCGTGTAGGTGCCATGCTGAAAGCTGCGCCAGGCGTTCGCAAAGAAGGTGCGGCCAAAGTAGAAGACTATAGGGGTCGCCGCACAGAGCTGCACGCCGTTGATAAGCATTGCTGCAAGTGGATGATCCTCCATAACGCTCGACACCATCATCAGGATCATGACCGCAAGCAGCGGTACGCTCAGCACGGAGCTGCCGATCAGGTTGCGCTTGTGCTCGTTGATCTCCTGCATGCGCTCGAGGGCTTCGCGGGTGCGGTTCAGCGACGCATGGGGCTCGAGGTGCAATGTCTCCGTCGCCTCATACCCAAGCGACTGTATCACCTTACACACCTCCAGATAGCCATCCGCAGTGGGCGTCGTGATCACCGCCATGCCGGTTGCGAAGGACACAGTGCAGCTCAGCACCGATGGCAAATGGCACACCGTGCCCTCGATTCGGGCGGCGCACGACGCGCACGACATGCCCTTGATCAGCACCTTGTGTTCATAGCAGGAGGCCATGTCGTCTATGCAAACCGGGATGGCGGGCAGGTTTGTGCTGCAGGTGCACACCCTGCGGTCCTCCTCAGCCTCTGTTGCGGCCTTCATCGCTGTGCTCTGCATAGTCACGGTGTAGCCCATGTCCGCCACACACTTCACGACCTTCTCCAACGACGCAACGGACGTGTGGTGGACCACCTGTCCGCTGAGGGTGGAGAAGCTTACAGACGCGCTGACGACCCCGCCCATGGCCAGCAATGCGCTCTCAATGCGAGCTGCACAGGAAGAGCACGACATCCCCTCAATCAGCAGGCTCGTCTTTGCCGCGGCAGCCGCAGCAGAGAGCTCGCTAGCAGAGGGCGGGAGAGCGGCGATGTGCCGCCGAGCTGCGGGGCAAGGAGACGCACGCCTCCACGCCCCCGACGCCGCCGCGACCGCCGCATCACTCGCATCCAATGGGGGAGAAGTAATGGCTTCCTCCTCTCTACCGCCAACGAGAAGCCGCGTCGCCTCCGTCGCCATCCCCGGCTCCGGAGCCCACGCGCAAAGGCACCCGTAGCCACCGCAGGCGCAGGGCACGCGGCGCAGCGGCGGAAGGCGTAGCAGCATCTTCTCCTCCTTCTCGGTCTGCGAGGCCGGGGACTGCACCAACACCTCGTACCCCATCGACCGCACGCAGGCCTCCACACGCCCCCGCAGTGCCGCATCACCCTCCTCCCCCGATCCCTCATACACGTCAGCCACACAAATATCGGCGCGCATCGCGGGTAAGTCGACAAGAACTCTCGCCACGCCGTCGATCCCCGCAAGGCGCTCCTCAATACCTTTGGCACACCCCTTACACGTCATCCCCTTCACGTAGAAGGAGAAGCAGCGGCGGGTCGGGGCGGCAGCCTTATCCGCATCCAGCTCTCCTGGTGATGGAGCAGCACCAGAGCCGCGTAGTGAGTCACTGCTCAGGGTGTGTGACATGCTGCCCGCCACGCCTACAGACGTGTGATTTCCGGGAGAGATCATGTTCGTCGATCTCGAAAAAGAGCTGTCGTTGGCCAGCGTGGGAGCTGAGCACACAGTGGCAGGCAGAGGAAGAGGGTAATGGGCGAAGGTACCGTAGAAGATCGTTGACGGCGTGGCGACTGCTTGGGCGGCCACCACGCGTTACTTCAAAACGCTTCAAGGATGGATCCTTTATTATTACTATTAAGAGAGAGAGGGAGCTCTATCCTCCATCATAGCCTTCCACTTCTCTTTCTGCTGCACAATTCCCGTGAAGCGTTGCGTGCTTCCGTGAGAGTACCTTTGCAGAGTGCGCTGACAGCGAACACAGAAGAACAAACAAAAAAAGGTGGTGAGGAGGAGGAGAAATCAGCAGCACAGTGATAATAAAGAGCACCGGAACAGTCCGGCGGGCAGTCCGGAAGCACAAGTCGAAAAAAAGAAGACGGACTTCAGAAGAAGAAAAATAAGAAGTGGACGGTGGTCGTAGAGAGCAAGGAGAGGCCAGAAGTGATAGCCGCTTGATAGTTGCCGTGTTTGAGTGGCAGTGTGCGAATACCAACAACAGAAAATGAAAAGATGAAGGTTGACAAGGCAGAGAGAGGAAGACGACATGCCAAAGGAGAAAAAAGGGATTCGATTGGCCTGGACGCATTTCGTCACAAGATCAAGTTGAAATGACGCTCACAAGAACGTGAGCTGCCGTCACCAGTACCGTGATACGGAGAAGAAGCGTCGTGCAGCAGGTCAGATCCATCACTGTCTGCCAACTTCAAGGCATGAATAGCATTACTGCTGATCGAAACGTGCACACAAACTCTTTCTATTGATATCTGTCACTGCCTTTGTTTTTTTTTTTTTCTTGTGGAAAACACTTCCGAAGGAAGAAGAATGCATCGAGAGGCCCATCATGTGTCTTCTCTTGCACACCGTAGCGTTCATCCAGCGGCTTCCAACTGCTGCTACGCGAGAGTGACGCGAGGACGCAGTGGGCATCCGTCCACGCTTTGGTTGTAGCACGCCTCGATGTCGACCTCCACACGCTGTCCACAAACGCGCTCCACCACAATGACAGGCTTCAGAGCAGCGTCAGAGGTTGGGCCGGATGAAGACGCTGAAGTGTCGATGGAATGCGTCGCTTTGGCAGGCAGCAACGCGCTGTCGTCAGGGTGCACTTGGCAATCCTCATCATCAGAAGCAGCAGCACCCGCTGAAGCGGTGCTCGTAGTCACATACACTTCCTTGATTCCACACCCGACGACGTGCGTGTAGTACTGAGGATGATGTCGCAAGACAAAGAGGGTGACTGCTCGATCAATGGGGAACAAAGACGTTCTCTCAGCGTCCGCCTGTATCGTTTTCGATGGCGGAGAAGTGGAGGCCGTGAAGTCGCCCCTATCGTCTGGCGTTGCCTTGCGCGCCTCGCCTTCTTGCTTCACACGAGAGTGGTCCTCCTTCACCGCCTGAAACTCTTGCTTGCAACCTACAGCGACCTCTGTCGTCGCCACCTGCGAAGGGCCGTTGCTCCCCTCATCGTTCTCGCGTAGACGCTTGGTTCCGGGGGGCTGAGAAGCGGATCCAGACGTACCAACCGTCGAAGCTGTCTGTGCTGGCGTAAGTGACGGCGCCGATGTCATAGTCGCAGGAGAACGTGTTTCTGCACTTGATGCGTTCCCAGTCACGTCTTTCTCAACCGAAGACGACGACACGAGCGCACGGCGGTAGTACTGCAGCATCCCGCGCACGTGGCGCAGTGTCAGCCGCTCCAGTTCCGTGCCGATCTCCGGTGGCGGTGCGTCATCGGCACTCATCATAGCGGACGAAGGCCTTCTCTTTTCATGCGACATCATTCTCTTCGGCACACGGAGACGTCGATACCGCGGCGGCTCATAACAGTCCTGCACATCCCATTCCACCACCACCCCGCAGGTACGCACAAGCAGTATCAGAGAACTGCTCTTGTATGAATTGGCGTGCAACGCAAGGCGCTGCACCCCGCACCCACTCAACGCTGCTGCCTGTGGGTGACACTGAAAGATGCCGAAGATGGCGCTCTCCTCTGCGCGCCGCAGCAGCAGCACCTCCACGGCTGAAAGCGGCACGAGCGGAAAGGAGGAGGCCGCACGGCCCGCGGCAACTCGCTTCACTGGCAGCCACCGCAGCGAGCGCTCTTTGCGCTTCTGCACATGCTCGAGAAACGCCGCCACCTCGCTCTTGCCACCCTCCATCAGCATACGCAGCGCAGCGGCGGTGTCGGTGACGTCCGTGCCGCTCATTGCTGCGACTAGCTGCTGCTTGCTCATCTCGAGCAGCTTCGCCGGCGTCACGAGACGCGACTCAGTGCCGCTGTTATCGAGCAGCGTGAGGGCCAGCCCCTTCGACCACCCACGCAGGTTCCACTGCTGAATACCACGCCGCTTGCAAGCCAAGAAGAGTGGCAGACACTGCCGCTGTAAAACCTCGCGTGTAAAGTCCGCGTCGACCGGGCGGAGGCGATCGCCGGATATTTCGGTGGCGTAGCGCGGGAATGCTGCACCGAGGCGGCAGAGTCGGTCTGCCAGCTCCTCTGTGGTGAAAAGTGCGGTGATAGCATGACGCGCTGTTGTCGCGGAGGAGAACGATGAGTGTGAAGTGCGCGTGCTGCTGTCAAGCTCCAACGCACCATCCACAAAACGCTCCAAGAGAACTCCGGAAGAGATGGAACAGGAGTAAGCACCGGACTTGTTGATGTGCGAAGACTGGAGCCTCGGGTGTACAGCAGGTGAACGCTGCTGCTCGCCGAGCGGAGATACAAACGCAGGTGGCAGTGGGGAAGGCGGGAGGCCTACACATCGAAAGAGCTCCCCACGGAAACCGCTCCATGCGCCAACGCGGCTGGTCAGCCACTCCCCCGAGCGGGGGCCGCACACGCGAAACGAGGTGGCAGCAGGATCGTCGGTGAGGAGCAGCAACTGCTCATGTGTGGGCGCAAAGGATGAAGGCCGCTTTTCTGTGGCTGCTTCCGCCGCCAGCGATGATGAGGGGGGTGGTGGCATGGATGAGTCTGATGAAGTACTAAGAGGCGCTGCTGTGAGATGCACGCCACTTGACCGCTTACCGCAGCTTCCTTTGATGTCTTGGATGCCAGCATCAGCCCCGCCAACAGCAGCGGCGGCTTTTGTTGATAACGGTGGCACATGTGCCGTGCAGGGCTTCCCCTCTTGAGCGTCGCGTTGCTGCTGGCGCACCATCGCTAAAAGCTCCTCGCAGCGCTGGCCGGCCTGACCAAGAATGACCTGCCGCAGCTGCTGCCGTACAACGTCCTTCTCAAGCACACACCGCCGCAGTGTTCGTCGCCACACGGCGGTGAACACCAGGAGGGCCGGATCCTGCGGCAGAGGCGGCAAAAAGAAGGGGTGCTGCGATCGCGGCATGTCATGCGGCTCGAAGGCCTCGAACGCAGGGGGCGGTCCCGCGGTTGAAAACGAAGACGAAGCCCCCGTGGCCACGCCCCTGCCCAACCTGGCAGCCGGACCAGCGGAGCTCAGCCGATGCGCCGCGTCGCCGCCATCGCTGCTGCTGCTCTCCTTCTCCTGGTCTCTTGTGGTTACTGATGCGTCAGCAGAGCTCAAAACTCCTAGACGAGACGGTGTTGCAGCCGGTGTGCGCGATACCGGGCAGCGGCTGAGCTTCGGCGACCCACGAGAAGCGCACAAGTCCCGCATCGGCAAGGCAACAGCACGGCTGCCTGTGGGAGCGGCTGCGGTCACGGTGGTGCCTCTGCGTGACAGCCACTCCCGCACCGCCAGCTTCAACACCTGGGCTACCTCAGATGTGTGCCGTGCGCTGTGCTCGGTGGGAGAAGAGGCAGACGAGGGCGACAGGCTCTCCTTTTCTTTTGTGTTGGTAAACGCAGTCCACTCCTCCGCCTCGGCGGCCGTCTGCAGCCACTGGAGGAGCGGCTGTGGACATGAAGGGAGCGCCTTTCCTGTGTCTGGCAGCGTAGAGGAGGTTGCAGGCGCGCCTCCCTCGCTATTTGGGGAAACAAATAAAATGGCCTCCAACAGAACACGGACGTGCTGCAGAAGCGAGGCGTAGGTCTGTGGCATCTGGGAGAGGTTGGCCTTGATCGAGGCCAGCGCGGTACTCTGCGCATCCGATCCACTCTCCACAGCCTTGCAGTCGTGAGTGTTGCTGCTCTTGTCCTCTTGTTGAGTGCTGTCGCATGTCAACGGCGCTCCGTCACTCCCCCACAGCGCCACCAGTTCATCCCAAACTTTGCCTGACGTGATCACCACATCAAGATACAGCAGAGTCCCGGCACATAGCACGTACACCTCCTGCGCGGGGAGCGAGGCGGCGGCGGCGGTTTCGTGCAATGCCCACAACGTGCGACACGTCCGCGAGCTCCACTTAGCCGGCACACACCGTGTAGAATACAATGGCGCGACTGGAGACGATGCAGAAGGGGGCTGTGTGCCGTGTAGCAGTGATGTGATGCTGCCTCCTACGGCGGGGGACAGCAACGCGCTGAACAAGAGCGTGGGGCACAGCAGGCGCTCGTAGGGCGCCACCAACCGCACCCAGTTCCACGCAGCGAGCGCGCGTGGTGGTGACCACTTTGACGCCTCCACTGCAACATCGACGCCGTTGTCACGGTTGGAGGTGGGAGGCGACGGAGACGAGAAGCAGGCAGCGTCTTTACTCTGCGATGCAGCGGTGGTGGCTGTGTCACTAACATGAGAATTGACGCTCAGCGCACCTGCCACAGCGGACGTATTTTCATGTCGCTTGGCCACCTGCGACTGTCGAACCTGCGGAAACCCCACGAAGCGAAGGGGAGCCTTCGTCGAGCGCACCACCTGCAGTAATCGCCTCTGGTAGTCTTGATAGCCTCTTTGTTGATGCCAATAGAACGACACGTGTTCGTGTAGTTTAGCGTCATGTTCGCCGTCCAGCACGTGTAGACGGAAGCAGTCCGTCGCCACGAGAACCTCCGACGACTCAAGCGGGAGAAGGCGGTCGCCGCGGTGCAATCCACTGCAAACAAAACTCATGGTGCTTCGCCCTTCTCCGCAACTGGGTTTCCGGATATTCGAGGGCAGCGTTTAAGCTCCGCCTGTTCGGCTCCGCAGCCGAAGCAACCAAAAAAAAAAAAGACACAAAAGCTGATCTGCCCACCGCCGTGCTCTGCGAGTGCATGACACCGTTGAAAGCCTTCGCGTGCTCAGAACGAAGGGAGTCAACGTCGATCGTGGTGCGTTGAACAACTTAAAAAATATAAATAAGAAAAAGAAAGCGAGAGAAGGAGGAAATGAACAACATCGCATGCTTCTACACAGTGCACAAAGCAACAAGAAAAGGAGACCTGTCACACACCACCGTTGAAGCCGTCTCATCCGTAGGTTGAACAGCGATCGAATCGCTGCTTCTTTCCTTTCGCTCAGCAACGATGCACGTGGCCCAACAACGGCCCACCGACTTCGCATGCTCCCCTTTATCCGGGCTCGTCTTGACGCAGAAAGAAGACAGAAGCACAT
Source organism: Leptomonas seymouri (assembly GCA_001299535.1). Classification (NCBI taxonomy): domain Eukaryota; phylum Euglenozoa; class Kinetoplastea; order Trypanosomatida; family Trypanosomatidae; genus Leptomonas; species Leptomonas seymouri. Next base: position 9,333 of record LJSK01000022.1, read on the forward strand.
CAGCATTGCTTTTACGTGTCTTCAAGCTCACCTACATATATAGAGAGAGAGAGAGAGATGTACCAGCACTTTCTCTCACCTTCATTGCGTAAATAGATCAAAAGGTAAGCCCAGACAGGGTCTACGAGGGAGAGAGAGAACGGCATGCCCATCACAGTAGAGCATAGCAGTGCCACGCAACAATACAGCGAACAGAATTCAATACATACACACACAACGAAAAAAGAAAGAACAGAAGAGATATCCACCCCTCGTGACTGCACATGCACACCGAAGAGAGCGCCGCTCGAAAACAGAGCGGCGCCTTCGCAGGCCCGAAAAACAACAGCAACAAACCGACTTCGGTGTGGTGCACCCGTGCGGCGCCCCTTCTGTCTTTCTTATTTTTTACGTTGTGCCTCCTTCTTTGTGTGGGGCAAACAAAAACAAAAACAAAAACAAAAACACGGCGATTCAATGAGGGAAATTGGTATCCAACCAACACACGAAAGACAAAGAGGGGAGGGTGCCATCAGCACAGCCTCCAGCACCGGCTCCAGCGCCACCACAAGGAAGAAGGAAGAGAAGAAGTGTACACGGACCTCTGTTGACGGCCTCTTCTCTTGCCCAGGTGACAGATCTGTGGGCCCGACGATGGAGTTCATTAAACGTGGCGGGCAGGCCTCCTGATGCACGGCTGCTGTTTCCTTCACTCTTTCATTTTTCAGGACTTATGCTGCTGAAAGAGAAAAAAACAAAAAAAAAGGCGTCGGTTCTGCGCGGTCACAGTGCACAGACGTAGTTGTCGTTGTCGCCGTTTTAAAGCCCGCAACTCCCCTTTGCTGGTGAGCACGCAGGCTTTACAAGCAACAAGATAGACGTGAGAGAGAGACCCTACAGAAAAAGAACAAAGAAGAAAAAGGCGGCTTTGCTGCCAGCAGGAACTGAACAGATATTACGCCATCAAGCAGCGATCCTCAAAACTGCTTCCGGTTTTCTGTGCGTACGCGTGTTTAATTCTCAAGGCGCAGCAGGCTAGACGGTAATGAGCGACTCTATGAGAGAGCGCTCATGCTCACGCCGCGGCCGAGGTAGGCTCCGCTCCAACGTCACTCAAACGCTTTGCACAAAGATAAACAAAAGATGGCAGTCGGATAGCAGAGCAGAATGGGATAAGAAAGAGATGTAATGCACTTCCAGCAGGAAGAAAAACGCAGGTGCCTACATCGCCTGCATTAGCCCACAAAAATTGACACGCCGGTGGTACGCAGCTCCGTACGAAATACAAATTGAATAATAAGTAAAACGAAATCAAAAGTTCGATCGTGTCATTTCATCGGTGATTCATTTGTACATGCATGGATCCAACATTTTACTCTTTAGCCACAAGTTGTGGCGCAGAGCGGCCACTTCAAATAAAGACGCTCGCACGCATAAGTGCCCGTCCGTTCAATTGCCTTTGCCGATCCACATTAATTTCGCTCCCACTGTTACGTCCAGGAAAGGACGTCACCGCTAGCGCAGCCTCAAGTGATGTTGCTGCTGTGTTCTTTTTTTCTTTTTAAATAAAGTACGATACGTCGACCTTCAGCGAGGTGAAGTAGTTGAGCAAATCACGCAACTCGCTCGAGCGTTCTGCGTCGTGCGTGCAGCTCCCCAGCTCCTCCAGCACCGCGGAGGTAGCCGCTTGAATGCTGCGTGGAGAATGCCGATAGTACATGTATCGGCGGCGCAAGTCTGGATTCGAGATGGAAGGAAACGAGCCCGAGTTGCCGCGCGACAGCGGAGGTGTGACGGAATGCCGCACCGGCAGCGGTGCTACCGTGCTCTTCGCTTTGTGTGCCAGTGGTTGCGGAGGCTCCGCACGCCCGCTGTCGACAAGCTGAAATAGGTACGCCGATGCAGCCTGCTCCTTTGCGGACGAAGATGCGGTGAGCTTCGCGACGTTGCTCACGCTGGGGCTTATGAAATACTCGGCATCACCAAAGTAGTCGTACTGATCATCCTCCACCTTCTTTGCTGGTGCAGCAGGCGCAGCATTGCCCTGGCTGCCCTGCTGCGTCTGGGCGCTTGTATTGGCACAGGTGCTGGCGCCAACGGAGTGGACGCCTGCGTCGCCACTGCCCCGCTTCACACCACCTACGCCCAGTCGAGACACACACGCGCTGTCGTCTAAGCCGCTAAAGTACAGCGAGGTGGCCTGTTGCTGCGGCTGCTGCTGCGTATGTGCCCCCAGGTGATTCATCGAGGTCTGCGACAAGTAGTTGTAGCTACCACCTTCGGTCGGCGTTGCGTGTGCCGTCTCGGTGCGGTCCAGCGCGGCAGCATACGACGCATTCACTGGCGAGTCTCCCCGGGGCGCGCCGTGGCCCAATGAGGTAGGCAGCGCGTGTGGCACCGTGCTCTGTGGTAGCATATGCTCCTCGTTGTCGTATGGGCATTGCCCCTTGTCGCCCTGCTGGAACAGCTCCAAGTTGAGCACGCTCGACCCTGTGCCGCCCAGGCCTGCATCTTCGTCGCCCGTCCCACTGCTCCGCCTCCGACGGGTAATGCGATCTTTGAAGGCGATGGCCGGGGCCAGTGGCGGTGTGTCGTCGATCACCGGGCCGCTGTCTTCAGAGCTGGCGGAGTGGGCGGTGTTCAGAGCCGGCTTGGCGCTGCTGCTGACGCCGATCATCGCGGCCGGGCTCTGACAAAAAATGTTTCCGGGGCTGAAGCGCGCCGTCGCCTCCCCGCCCAGCATTTGGCGCTGGTGGGCACCAGGTGAAAGCTGTGCGCGGGGGCAGTGTGGCTTCGGATGGTCCTCTGCCCCCACGTTCACGTTTGCATCAGCATGTTCGTCATCGTCGATGAAGGTGTGTCCGCTGTACTCGTGCGCGTTCTGATGGGCCGAATTGGGTTGCGCCGCCTGCTTTGGGGGGAGCGCTGACCCCTTCTTAGCGGCCACGTGATGGCTGATGTCGTTGCCGGAGCCGTGATGGTCCACATCCGCCGCCACCGTTGACTTCGATGCGCTACTCGAGACGCCCAGAAGGGAGATGGCTACGCCCGACTCGCTCTCCTCATTCGCGTCTCTGTTGCTAGCACTGTTCGCCCTGAGTGGATCGCTGCGCGTCGGGATGAAGGCGGAGTGGCTCTGATCTCGATGATGCGTGCTTACGCTAACGTCAAAGACGTCGCTGTGAGGCGGCTGCGGCGTTTCGTCGTAGTAATCTTCGCCCTCGCTCTCGGCGCTGCTGTCCTCACTACTGCTCTCTGATCCCGACTCCTCCTCGCTGCTCGACTCATCCTCCTCGTTATCCGGCAGCATGGTGTCTTGCAGTGCCCGCTTCACCAAGGACAGCATCGACTGCTTATTCTCCACCCGCGATGTGTCGGCGGAGTTGCGGAACGACGGAGAGTAGAGAGTGGGCGCGTACTGCTGCACATTAGTGCCGTAAAAGATGTTGTAGTCGTGAAACAGCTGGTGCTGGCAGAGCTGCTGAGCGGTGGGGCGCAGCTCGGGGAAGAAAACAACGCAGCGCGTGATGAGGTCGATCCACTTTTCCTTTTCGTCGCCGGTGTACTGCAGTATCCAGTTCTTCTCAATGAGCTGCCGCAGCTGCGAGGGCCGTGGTGTGCTGCGTTGCAGGTACAGCTTCGCGTTGCCCTTCGGCATGTAGCGCTCGATGTCCTCCGCATCCGGAGTTCCGATGGTGTTCAGGATCACCTCCAGCTGGAGACTTGCCTTTGCGCCGTCCCACTCGCCACGGTCGTTGAGGGCGCTGCGCATAGTGAAAAGCGTCTGACCGGTGCACATCTCGTAGAATACACAGCCGAGGGACCAGATGTCAGTCTTCGAGGAGCCGCCTGAGACGCTGGTGATGACCTCTGGTGGGCGATAGTAACGGGTGCAGATGTAAATCGTGTCGCTGTGCTGCGCATCCCGCGCCAGACCCATGTCAGCAATTAGCGCGGTGGACATATATGGGTTGTTGATGTCGAGCCGAACGAGGACGTTGTCGGGCTTCATATCGCGGTGAACGATGGCACACTGGTGCAGATAGTCTAATCCAAAGCAGATCTGAAATGCGAAGATGACGGCCACCTGAGCCAGGTATTGGTGCGTGACGCCCAGCCGCTGCACACTCGACTGTGAACCCAAGAGGTGAATAAAGTAGAAGAGGTCGCCCTTCATAAGCGGCATCACGATGTGCACGTTGAATTCATCGTTCTTCGTAATCTCCGCCACCGAATTAATCAACTCCTCCTGATGGCGGTGCAACTGCTCCCTGCTGCTGAGTCCTGCGTAATAGCTCCCCATTAAGTTCAGCCTTGCTGGCGTGTTGGCCTCATCTTGGGCCAGACTGGCTAAGGGATCCTCATTGCCATTCGAGTTGTGGTTCGGGATCGCCGTGGCCTTGGTGGAGAAAATGTTGAAGTAGCCAATGACGTGCGGGTGGGCGTCGTGCAGAAAGCACATAATGTCAACCTCACGCACCAGGCGCCGGCTCTCTTGGTTGACGTAGCGCGCCGGGATCGTTTTGATAGCCACGTTCTCATTGGTGATGCGATCCTTGTACTCCTCCACGGCGCCAAAGCCGCCTTTGCCAATTTGCTTGACGAGGATGTAGCGACCGACTAAAAGGCGCATCCTTGATGACGTTTGCAACGGTAGCAAAGCGAAATAGACGATGAGAAAGAGCGGCAAGCCCCGCAGAGCACACCCCAGAGCCGACACGCACACACGTGTATGTACGCCTATGTGAACTCGCGCACCTCGTTGAAGTTCAACTCAAACGAATGAAAGGCACAAGACAAGTGGAGCACCGCAGCTCAAAAAGAAAAAAAGGGAAGACGCAAAGGTAACAGCAATGGCCACCACCACCCCTCCGTTTCACAAAAGAAATAATAAACCAAAAAAAATCGGCACCGGCGTGAGGGCAATGCAACCACAATGCGTTTGCGCCAAAGCAAACAAATGAAAATTGCGCTGGTATTGTTGGCAACTAACGCGTACTACGCAAAGGCGTAGGGGAAATGTCGCACACTACAAAATTAAAGTGGAAAGCAACTCGAAAAAACAGACTATGAACAGGTAGAAGGAAAAAAAAAGGGGGCCCAGTCGCCATGAAACGTGGTGTCAGAACAAGTTGAAGGGCACAGCCTTATCACCCTGTGTGTGTGTGTGTGTG
>LJSK01000022.1:14558-92388 GCA_001299535.1 Leptomonas seymouri
GTGTGTGTGTGTGTGTGCAAAGTGGTGCTGTTGATTTGTTCTCACTCTATTTTCTTTAGGCTTCTGAGGCCGTCAGCGGAAGGAGCAATAGCCTTTCCTTTTCGTTTGCTGAATCAAAGCATAGAGAAAGTAAATCCATAAAAAGAAATACAACTTAAACCAAAAACAGCATAACAACGCGCAGCTTTGTCAAATATACTTTCTTTCTCTTTATTCTCGCCAAATATCATCAATGCGCCTTCAGAGAAGACTGTGCGTGTGCGTGTGTGGAATGACGTAGCAGCGCTGTGTGGGTGATGCGTTGATATATAGATGTGTATTACCGCAGGCTGTACACTATGTCCTTGAAGGCGATAAAAAGTGAATTACAAAACCACGAAGAAGGAAATATCACGCAGTGTATGTTGCTGTTGATGTTGTTGTTGTTGCTTTCAGTGGCACCTGTGGACGAGAAGAAAATGATGAACGAACAAACAAAAAAAAAAAAAGAGGGAAAGCACACGCAAGCGGCAATACGGGGGAATCGGTGGTAACACTGATGGCAACAATAAATACGTGTTGTTAGGATAGATATGCAAAGAGATGAATCACGTGATCCTCTCCTTTAATATGTTTTCTCCTTTTTTTTCTTTTTAAAGCAATGCTTAATGATTCTATGGCTGGTGAGTGTGTTCCTTTTCTTTCTTTATATATATGTGTGTGAGTGGGAGAGGGCGATCCGCCCTGTTTGTACGATTTCAATGCACCAAAAGCGAATACGATATGAAATGAAATAAATTAAAAACGCTGAATAGCGGAGTACACTCAGGCAGCACTACACTTGGCCTTAACAGACGCTAAAAACACAAAGGAGAGAGGGAGAACAGAAAATACAGATGCTTTAGCAAACAGCTCTTTCTTGTTACTTCTTTGCTTTTGACGAAAGCAGCTAGGGCATGCTCCAACGGCAACGCTCTTCACCCCCCGCGAGCGAGCAAGGAGATGAGGAAAAAGAAAAGTGTGAACTCAACGCAATTGAAGACACTTCAATGAAGCGGGTGACTGAATTCGCCAGCAACGAGGCAGTGAGGATTTCGCTCTAAGTCATACTGTTGCCATGTACAAATTCCAGCAATATCCAGATTCACATCCGGCAGCCCGTGAGTAATGCCAATGAAAAGAGAAATAAGAGAGAGTAGATTGAGAAGGGGGCGAAGTGCGGAGGAAAGCAGCGAAAGAGTGCAGCACCGTTGTGGAAGAACGTTTGATTCAGCACCGCCAGGATTCAAGGGAGCACAAAAAAAAAAAAATGAGTCATCTGGGAAGACGGACTCGTTGCCAGAGAGCAGTTCGCGGCGCTTTGCTGTCGTTTTATTTGTCGCATCCCTTTGCACGACGGGAAGGAACGAGATAGCGGGGAGCAAGTCGGCAGCGTGCTCTCCAGCGAACCGTCAGAAGCGCTCCGTGGGGCCTCGGCATTGCTACTGTCCCTCATCTCGAGGTCGCAAGAGCGCCAGCCTCACCAGTAGTGCCCACGCCAAAGGAGCTCTCTAGATGAATGGGCATAGGCGGCAGCGCATGATAAATATGTTCATTGAAACTCTCGTTTAGGCATTCTTTTCTCGGGGGTGCATACTCATACTACGCAGAACTCAGCGAAACAGCCCTGCTCTCAATTTCAAACTTTGCATACAGAGACAGATGGCAGAAGGCCAGGGAAATAAAAGAATGAAATGATCAGCGAAAAATAAGACAAGAATTCATACTTCAAAAGTAAATATATAGTTCCTACAAATGCTAACTAGATGCACGCACCTCACTTTACTTATACATAATCAGAGATACGCTGCTTTGCATTTATTTACGATGCAATCAGCGCCGCACCCTCTCCGACCTACAAGGAAAAATAAAGAAGGTACAACAACAAAAACAAGAGATGATAGCAACCTACACTACAATGGAGAACAGTGGAAAGGAAGAGCGGGCATGCGATGAACGTAGAGGGGAAATATTAAAGAAAAAAAAAAATCTGCCTCTCCGCCTTTTTTTTTCTTTTCCCTCACCAGGCAGGTGCGCCAATCCCTCTCCATTCGCCTTGAAGCATCTTCCGTCAACCTCTGAAATCCTCTCTACGCCGACTCCAGCTTGTCCTTAATGTCGTTCATGAAGGGCATGATACGCTCGTGCTGGATGCGCAGGTTTGCCACGGCCTCCTCTCCCTCCATCTCCGTGCCATCGTTCTCCCACAAGTCTGTGGCGTCCTCCACGAACTGGTTCTTGGTCGACAGGCGCTTGAAGATAAATACACGGATGCCGATGATCTGCAGGATGATGAGCGAGAGGGTCACCTTGAGGGCACACTGCATCGTGGAGCCACTGATGCCGGTCTCGCCGGGGCACGCATAGAAGTACGAGCGGGTACTCGCGCGCAGGGCACGGCTAACGGCGACGTTCTGGATTGCAAGACGACGAAACATGATGCTTGCTCTCTTTTGTTAGTGGATATTTTCTTTGCCTTTAGAGAAAGATCACAGGAAGCTACTAAGCTGTTGCGAATGAATACACTAGTTCACGTCAATTCGATGATTGGCACAGATTTTTGTGTAATTGTATTGAAGATTTCGACCGCAGATAAGCACAGCGAGCACGCGTGAACGTTAGGGAGAGCCAAGCAATTCACACACACACACACACACACATGCACACATATGTGCGGCATTCAGCAGAAAGAAAAGAGTCCGCAAGAAGAAGACAGCAATGACGAAATTTAAAACAGAGATGATACGGCGAGCACCGCCTCCATCACTCGTTGGAAATTGCTGCCCTGCTTTGCGCATGCATCGCTCGACAGCAAAAAGAAAAGAATTTCGCTTCGTCTAGCCCCTCACTTAATGAGATGAAACGACAGCAAAGCTTGGTGTGGAGGTGGTGTGTGGGGGATTGCTAAGAGATCTCCACTTAAGGCCAGCCCACACTCCAAGAGCATCTCCGCACGAATACAAGAAAAAAGTAGCTCTTCGTTGCACATAGATGTGAGCTTGTGTCTGATGTTATTCTTATATTGCCTGGGATCCCCCAGTTACCTTACTTATACGTCAAACAGAGCATATATATATTTGTGTTAAGAAAGTCATGATAGTGCGTGTGTTATCAGGCGTGGACCGAAGAAATGAAATGCGTAAAATCCTCAAGATAAACGAGCGGGGAGGAGCACTCTTCCCCTCGCTCAGTCCAGCTCATCGCTACCAGGAGCCAAATACGCGTCCACGACGTCGTCGAGGTATGGCAGCACACTCCGCTCAATCAACTCACACGCCTGCAGGCCCAGCACGATGCTTGGCGCAGGCGCCTCCACCGGCACGCCGTCCTCCTCCACCACCTCCACACGGCTGTTGCTCTTATTACGGCCATCCGTAGCCAGCTTTGATGCAGCTACCGCAGAGGCAAGCGCCTTCTTCGCATTCACGCTCTCTAGCCGCGCCATGCCGTCCTCTGACTCCAACATACTGGCGATGAACTCAGCTAAGGACAGCTGGATGTCGGCTATGGGCTCCTTCAGCGCCAGCCGGTGCACCGCCGTGACAAGCGCGTCGCTCTTCAGGATAAGGTTGTAGAGCGGCTTGGGGGAGCACGCACAGTTTCGGTAGCACTGCACCGCCAAGTAGCGATGACGCGGGTTTGGTGATGCAAGGGAATCGCTCAGCGTGACCTGCCATTCCTCGTCCTCCAGGAGCATCTCCTGGCCATCTAACGTGCGCGTGAGGTTCAGCAAGATATGCAAAATCCACCGATTCAGATCGCGGTGAGCGGCAGCAGCAGCGGCGCCCACTGCGATCTTCTCCTCCCTCTCCCTCTGCCCTTCTGCGTCGGCACGGCCAGCCGCGCTGACCTCTTTTTTCGCCTCCTCCGCCTCCTCCACCTTCCTGCGCACCTCTTCCTCCTCTGCCCTAAAGCGCTCGTGGTAAGTGTGCAGCTTCCCAAGGTAGAACCCCCGCAGGTCCTCGTCGTCCTTCTGCAGCAGGTCGTCGATGGCGGTCACGTGGCTCGCCGTCAAATTGTTCAGCAGCATCAACGTCATCTCCTGCACACCGCGCACGTAAGTCTCGGACTGGTCGCTGCGCTCCATCCCATCGAGAAGTCGCATGGCCTTACGCACCAGCTTGCGCTGCACCAGCATCTCGGCGCAGCTGCCATCCGCGGAGCAGTTCACGAAGATCGTAAGAATATCGCCCAACACGTTCTTGCCACCCGCGTGGAGGTACTGCAGCAACGCGTCGATGCAGCGCGGTCCGTACTGCGGAGAGGCCAAGAAATGCCACAGATCGTGGTTGCCCTTGCTCTGCTCTGCGATGCCGTGGATGGCCATCTTCCGCACATCCTCACGTTCGTGTGACACAAAGGAGAAGGCCTCCTGGAAGTGGTGGATGGTTTCCGTAGACGGCAGCGGCACCGCAGGGGAGGCGGAAGAAGAGGTGCCGGCAGCTCCAGCGGTTGCCTCAACAGGAGCCGAGGCAACCGTCGACGGCACAGAAGTCATGATGGTTAATACGTTGCGCTTCGATGACAAGTCAATGTGGCTAAGTAGAGCACTCGAAGCAAAGTTGGCTTATTAGAGAGAATGCAGAAGCCTGTGTCGCGTGAGAGGAGGAGACGGTGTATCCTACTTCCACCCAATAGTGCAGCTTTTATTTAAAGAAGTGTGCGCAACACTAAAGAGTGAGTCCTTGGTTCTCCTTGTTGCTCTCGCGATGCTTGGCAAAGACGACGGGGGGGAGGAGGAGAAGCGCTGCAGTTTGAGCTGAAGCCCCGCGGCTGTGATGAATGAAGAAAAGGGGGCATTTGGGGCCTCAAAGGCAGCGTGAGTGCAATACGTCAAAGCCTAGCCCACGTGCATGGAGAGCATGAAGGTTGCCCAGTACACGTCCTTGACGGAAGCTGCAGGACAGCTAGAGTTGCTGTGTTTTTGTTTTTTGCCTTTCATGTCTCGCCTCAGCACACCTATAGGTATATATAGGTGTGCTGAAACTTTCATAGTGTGTTATGTCTCTGCCTTCGCAGCAACACCGGTGCGGGTAGCCAACGCGCTCCCTCATCAGCTCTGTTGTCGCTGCTGCCGCCCTCCGCCCTTATCGCTCATTATGACGGACTCTATGACGCATTCATCCATACACAAACCCAATTCAACGAAAGCGTGCGGCAAGGAAGTTAAATATCATGCCGAGAGAAACCAGAAAATAATAAAAATAAAAGAACAAAGAGACATGAAAAGGCCGCATCTGCAAGTACGCAATGGGCAACGACTGTACGGAATCAAACGCTGCGGTCTGCCAGCCAACCAACCAAAAGGATTTCCCTCATCCAACAACCACAAGCCTCGGCGCATGCCCCATGTGCGCCACCACAAGGGCCAACATCCTCCTCTTCTTCCTTCGGCTCCCCTTTGCCAGCCACATCCGCCTGTCCCAGCACTTAAGGCACAAAAAAGCAAACAAAGAATCACAGAAGGAAAAGGAGGGCCTCTAAGATTTAGTCAGCGCCTTCGCGTCCTCGATCTGGCGCACCGCTCGCGCACGCAGCACGGCCATCACCTGCCGCTTGTGCACCTGCTGTCCATACGACACCCGCATCGTGCGTATCTGCATGTACAAGTCACTGGCGCACTTCTGTGAAAGCAACTCGGGCTCCAAATATCCAGCCTGGTGGAGCTCCTCTAAAAGCCCGTACACTTGCTGCATGCGGTGCAGCTCGTCTCGTGGCGCCGGACTCTCCGCCTCCTCCTCCGCCTCGCTCACCGGCCGGTTCGACAGCATCGAGAGCGCCACCTCCTCGGTGAGCTGCTTCACCAGCCAGATAATGGCCGTCAAACACTGACGATCACGATGGACCACGGCCCCGCCGTGCCGCACCGCCTGCTGTGTCTGCTCCACTAGCCTGTTCAGCAGGGTGGTCTGATCCTGAGTGAGCTGGTAGACCAACGTGCGGTTCGGCGGTCCTGCGGCAGCACCAGCAAAGGCCGCATTCGCGCGAGCACCTCGGAGCTCGGCTGCCGTCGTGGTGTGCCGCTTCGCAGTGCCGCGCGCTTCGCTCAGCAGGTGCCAAAACGTCGCCTCGCTGCGCTCCAGCTCTGTCATCGGGCTGCACGACTGGGAGGTCACCGCCACCGCCCCGTCCTCATCGCACTTCTCTATCATTTTCTGAAGTTCCGGCATGACGCGACGCGTCAGAATGCTGCTCACATCTGCGATAGCCTCCACCTCTGGCTCAGGCTGCGCCAGCCAGAAACTGCAGCAGGCCGTCAGCCCACCACGCAGCACACGTACGTAGTCTGAGATCGAGTTGGCGTGCATTGCCTCCCACATAATCTTCTCTGCCACCCTATTATGAGTGAGCATCTCGGTGGGCGCTACCTGCTGATACAAAAGCCGCTGCACCTCCACGTGCACCTGCGAGTCAGTATCGGTCGTCACGAACTGTCGCACCAGCAGGGCCTCCTGCTCCTCGAGTTGACTGCGCGCCAGATCTCGCCGTTCCAGCTCGTACTCACGCGCAGCCTTGATGAACGCAGCGTAGACGCCGGCGCGGTGGCGTGGGTCACGCAGCCGCAGCGTCATCGCCGTGACCGCCCTCAAGCCCTCATCAAACGGGTAGCGGGGGAGTAAAGCGAGAAAGACCGCGTAGCGGGCGAGCGACGTGGCGAGGGCTGCCCCGGCGCGTACCTGCACCGAGTGCGGGCTGAGCGTCTCACCATAGGCGACGTCCTGCGCGAGCACGACATGCGTGATGAGCCTGGCCGCTTCACTATTGCCTTCCTCGGCCACAACGTCAAACCACTCCGTAGGCACACCAGCAGCGGCAACAGCAGCAGCCGGTGGCGGCGGCGGCCGCAGCGTTACGGCCGCGGACGGTCCTGCAAAAGGAAGACCGCTTGAGCCCCTCCCGTCCATGCAGGTGAGGGTTTGCAAGACAAGCCGCATCTGCAGCTGCTCCTCCAGTGGTGCGTGGGCGAGGAAGCCAGACTGCAGGCGAGTGGCTAAGCCCTGCACCAGCTTCTGTGAAAACGTCGCGGCCCAGTCATCACCGCTGCCCGTCATCCCCTCAATGAAAGCGGCGTAACGCCCGTCTACGACGCCAACAGCAGCGCGGCCAGCCTCGTCCCCGCCCGCGCCCATCGCCACCATCAGTTGCTTTGTAAACGCCACCACTAGAGCACAGCGGAGGTAACACCACGCCACGTCCTTCCAGTTTCCGTTGACTTTAAATGCGGCCTCCAACACATCCAAGTTCCCGCACAGTGCGGCGCCAATGACAGCGTCGAAGTCGTTGCTGGCGTTCGACGTCGGCCGCACCGCGCTGCCCTTCACCCCAACAGCGGCCTCCGTGCTGCGGTACCGGAGTGACTCCTCGTAGAGCTGCGAAAGGTTTTCAAGGCGGTACTCGTTGCCGCACCACGCCTGGTCCAGCTCGCCGTGAGCATACTCACCAAACAACGGCACCAGCGCGGTCTGGGAAAACCACGGCTCCTGCACTGTCTGCAGCTGCGCTGCGCTCAACAGACAGCTGTGCACGCAGCTCTCGTAGGTCACGGCAGCTTGGATGGCCCGGTGCAGCTCACCACCGCGAATGTACGTCAAAATAAGCTGGCGGAACACGATCTCTTCTTCTCCACGAAGGCGCGGCTCCAGTCGAGAGTCCTCACGGTACGTGGCTTCGAGCCAGCGACAGATGATGTTCGCCCTGCGCAGCACTGGCTGGCGTTGCAGGAAAACCTGCAAATGGGCGTACTGCGAAATGAACCAGCGTCGATGTGGCTGCACCAGCTCGATGCCGATAGCATCCGGGTGGTACTGGTCTGCCTGCTCCGCATCAGCGTAGATGTCTTGCATGAGAGACCAGAGATACGCCTCCTGCTTGCGGCCGGCCACGCGACTCTCTTGTTTGAAGTGCTCCACAGTGGGCACGGTGCGGATTGGAGAGGTGGCGGAACTGTGGTTGAGGTACCACTCTGCATAAGTGCGTAAAGGAGACGTCGCCGGGGTGGTGGCACCCTTGCTGAGCGACCCGTGTAACGCAGAAGACGCAGCGGGCACCACGGCGAGGGCCCCGCGATCCACTGGCAAAGGGCGGTCGTGCACGCGCGTGGCGGGCCACGACGCTGTCATGTCCACCTTGCCGTAGCGCTGCTCGTAGTCCGTCATGGCAAAGCGATCGGCGTGAGAATTAATTATTGAAGACACACACAGCCGGTGCCAATAAACTACTTTGAATCAGGAAAATCTTAGCGGGTTAAACGCGGCGAATGCTCCCGTCTACTCCTCTGACCGCCCTTTGCGTGCCCGTGTCTGCGTGTTTGTGTCAACTACGAAAAACAAAAATGGAAGAAGGATGAAGGCGATGATGCACAGGCGCGCCCATAGCGGTGATGGAAAGATACTGTACTGCAGTGGGTGAGTGCACCACTGAAATGTAATCAAACGGCACCCTTAAAGTCAGTGTGCAACACTTCAATACCTGAGGGACGAGACGTGGGAAGCGATGATAGTAAGAACAGACTGCAAAAGAATGGCCTTCGAGGTGGGCGACCACCAGCGCCTACGACAGCGAAAAGAAAGGCATGTTGCTACAGTCCCACAGCATCTCTTAAATCAGAAGGCAAGTGGAGATGAGAGATCCCTACACAAGCAACGGCGCAGGGCCCTCCCGGAATTCTTCTCCTTCTTTAAAGCAAATGCAGCCGAAGTTGAGTTTGGGCTGCTGAATTCGTATTGGCAACCTGCCCACGATTCTATAGAAGTCTTTGTCGATCTTGTTGTTGCGGTTGGCCTTCTTACAGGCTTTACCTCGCACGGAGCGGGATCAATATAACTCTGACCAAAACAATATTGCTGAACGAGACGTGGAACGGAAGAACAAGCAAGCAGGGCCCTAACACCACTACCACCGCCACCCCGCTCCTTCCGGCTTTATGCGCGATCCAGCAGAATGCGTTCATAATCAGCCGCCGGTGGAATTTTCATCGTCAGCGGCGGCCCGCTCCACAAGTCCTCCGCGCTGGTGATGTGTTCCCAGCTGTACGCGGGGCGTGCACAGCCAAAACTCGGCCCGTCGAGCTCATCCTGCGCGTCTTCCTCGCCCTCAGCCTTCGCCTTTGCGCTCGTGCTCGATGCTGCGTCTCTCTCCGCTGCGCACCGCCGCACAAGGGATGAAACGGGGGTGAAGAAGGAAGACGAGGATGATGAAAGCAGATCGTAAGACTCGCCTGTGCGACGAAAGACTTGGCGGATGTACACCGGGTCGTAGCACCCAAACTGTGGGACCTCACCTCTCCGGTAGCGCTCTCGGAATTCGTTCGAGCACCACTCAGGGAGTCCGTCTGTGGAGAACTGAGTGACGGAGGAGGTGCCCAACGCGTGCGGCGTTGGCGACTCTGACTGCGGCTGCTGGCTCATTGCAATGCCGACAATATCTTGCTGCGATGGCTGTTGTGGTTGCCCTTCTACCTTCTTCCTTGTGGGGGGGTGCGTCGTGGCACCAACGAAACAGATATTTCTGCTCTTCTCGGTGAATGAAAGCGCGCACTTTTGAGCGGCGTGGCTGAGTGTCAAGACAAGCAACGCCAAGGGAAAAAAAAAAACAAAGGAAGAAGGAAGACGTGCGTCAGTCAGTGGCGCGCTGCTATTCTGATGTCTCTTGTTTGGCTATGTCTGGGTGAACGAAAAGACTTATGACACACCCGCTACGGCGACAGCTGTGAGCAACGGCACCCTTTAGTGGAAGCAAGATGTTCGTCATCAGAGTAGAGGAGTAGCCGTGGAGAAGTGTCAGGGCAGGGATGTGTATGAGCATGCGGTCTTTGGTCGAGCACAACTTTCAAAAAAAACGTTAACGAGGTGTTCCTGCGCGTGTGCCTGCATAGGCGCCAATTGCCACTGGAGTCAGCTATCGTCGTTCCTCGCTTCTCCATTATGAATATTGCTGTTGTTGCCGGATCCAATTTCACACAGACACACACACACAACTTCCATGTATCAGCAAAAGCAATGGTGGGGCCTTCGAGTAGCAGCGCTCGAGTAGCCATGACAGCATCACACGGTGGGCTCTCTTTATCACAAAACCTGTTGTGGACGCATTAGTTAGCGCGGTGAAGGCACGTCTGTCTGCGTGCGTGCGTGCGTGTGTGTGTGTGTGTGTGTGCCAATAACTATCTACATCTTGATCCTTACTGCCACTATAAAAGAGCGGCAGCGCCTCCTCCCCCCGGCACACACACGCGCCACCATCTGGCGACAGTATCACATGCCGCAGAGACGGTGCCGAAGAAAACAAAAACAAAAAGCTCGTTTCCCCTCGCGCCTCACCCCTCCAGCAGGTGAACGCATGAGCGAGACAGCAGTGCCCCTGCCGCCGCGGCTGAGCTTTAGATACCCGCCGTAGCGGTCGTTAGTCCAGTCAGTGAAAGCAAGCCCTTCACGTTGTGCAATAGCTTTTCCACGAGATCTGCAATCTGACTGGCGCTGCTGCTCGCCTCTGCAGCGCACGCCTCCTCTGCCTTCGCCTGCTCCCCCGTGCCCTTTATCCCTGATGCAAGCAGTCGCTGTTGGCGCAGCCGTTCCTTCTCCAACGCAGCGGCAGCGTCAATCGACTCGTCCTTTGTATACCGTGCCGTGTACGACAGCATCATCTGCAGCAGCTCCGGCTCTTCCACTACCCGGCACGGCGAGGCCGCAGTCAGGTTAAGCAGAATGCCGCAGCAGTTGTACACAATGCGCAGGTCTTCGTGGCCGAGGAAGATAACGATGACTTCGTCGCAGCGGTTCTCCTCCATCCAGTCACGGCCGGCGTTTGTGTAGCTGATGTTGCCCAAGATGCGGGTCGCCTCTACCGTTGCCTCCACGTTATCCTCAATAAGATACGCAGCCAAGCAGAAGCAGAGCGCGCTGCAGATGGTAGACAACCACTCTGCATGTGCCGAAACCTCGCGTCTCTCTTCGCCTTCGGCAACGTCGCCCAGCAGCTCAAAGCGGTTAAAGAAGTACGAGAGGTTGCTCAAACACATGAGAACGTAGACAGCCGTCGTCTGCATGGAGGGCAACTCCCGTAGACGCTGCAAAAGGCTGACGAGAAGCGGCGTCACACTCTCTACAAGATGCAACGAGCACTTGGGCGACACGGCCGCAATGCCGAGCACCCACACAACGGCTTGCAGGACAGGCGTGGGCGGTAATTGCGGAGACTCGCAGCTGTCTGCTGTACCGTCGGTGGTACCCGCCCCAGCCAAGTAACGCTGCGCGAGAACTTCGAGAACATGCGTCATGGCTGGTGTGGCGAGGTGCTCTTGCAGAGCGGTGCTTCCCTCCGCGACGCGGGCCACTACACCACACAGACGCGACACGAGAATCTCAATGGGCGCTCTAGTTGCCGAGTGGTTGTGCAAACGCATCTGCGTGAGCAACGCGTGTGCCGCAGCGTCCAGCAACGTCGCGCCCATCTCCTGCATGCTGTGAAGGCACTCGTCATCGAAGGACAGCTTCACCAACGAACGTGCTGCGGATTCCACCGTGGCGCTGTCATCTGCCCACCGTTGAAGCATCGACACGAGGGTCTGGAGTACGCCGCTGGAGCGCAGCGACTCGGCGTGACACTGCGCCAAGAGGCGGTACAACGAGGCGACCACAGGAAGAAGAGAAAGGGTGGGTAAAGAGGTGGCGGCGGCGGCGGCGGTGCGTTGCTGTATTGCATCCGCACTGAGCTCCTGCAGGCTGGTGAGCAGCCCAAAAGATAAAAGGTGAGTGGTGAGAGCTTTCAGTGAATTCAGCGGTGTCTGCTCCGGCTGCTGGCCTCCGCCACCGCTGCCGCCGTGCCGCAGCAGAGATAAAGGGGAGCCGTGCGGTATGTGAGAGGCGCTTATCGGGGAGTGAGAGCTCGGACGACTGGCAGGGTTTCGCGCCGTGCAGTGCAGGGAGGCGGTGGAGGACATCAAAGGAGTTGATGTCACCCATGACTGGCTCTGAGTCGTTGTGTCCGTCACATCATCTGCAAATCCATGCCCGCGAATCATGTCCTGCGCATCAACGTCCGCATGCGCACCAAGGCGTGACGTATGCGGTCCAGCGGCTTGACTACCCATATCCGCTGCACTTGCGGTGGCAGCGAGCGACGCCTCCTCGAAACAGTAAACAAAGATCTCCAGCGTCCACTGCGTCCACTGCTGATACTTGCACGTCACATCTGCAGAGACGGCATTGCTGCGCTGTGTCTTTGTCAGCACCTGCAGCAATCCCGTCAGTATCTCCAAGACCTGCGACTCCTGCGCAATCCACTCCGCCACACCACACTCCGCGATGGTGTGCAGAGCAGTAAGTAAGGCGTGAAAGGAAATCGGCTCTGCAATGAGGGACGATGGAGGGTAGCTGCGTAGCATCACCGCTGCCGCCAGCAACGCAACCTCGGCGTAATTCAGCGGAACGGAAGATGAAAGCGATCGAGTTAGCTGCTTGCCGTCACAGGTCAGCGACACATCGAAGCTATCGCTGTTGAGCGCGGAGTAGCGGTCGACTGCGTGGCGCAGGGCAGCGCCGGTGGGCCAGTGTTCGCAAAAATAGAGTAATGTAGTTTGCAAGCAAGCGGTGGCAGCTGCGCTCAGCTTGCACGGTGCAACGACTGAGGTGGCGGCAAGCCACTGTTTCAGTTGCCCTAACAAATTCACGCAGTCCATCAAGCCATCCTCCCCACGTTGCTGGGCGGCGGCATACAGCTCCGCAAACGATGCCGCGTCCAAGCCACCGTCGCCGTTTGCTGTTGTTGGGCTGGACGCTGCCGCCGCCATTGCAGGTGGTGAAGCAGCTCTGTCGTAGCTCCGTGCGCGTAGATCCGTCTGCAACGACAGTCCAGTTGCAGACGGCGACAGCGAAGAGGGGCCCTGCAGCAGCAAGGTTGATGGGGGTGAATTCTGAGGGCCCACAGAAGAAGCAGAGGACGCTGGTGGCATGGGGGCTAGTCGCCCACCTGCCGGCAGCCGCCTGCGCAGACGCGGCTCGAGGCTATGCGGAAGATGTTTAGAAGAGCCGGCACCGCCCCCCACGCCGCCATTGGCCGCTTGAGCGCCTACCGCAGCGGTACCTCTCGAGTCGTTGAAGGAATATAAAGGCGTCTCAGGACAGATGGGGTCTTGCACCGCGGCGCGGGCATCGCGCAGAAGACGCACAACGCGGCTGCTGGGGCCAGATGCGACGATGCCCCCGCCACCTCTGCTGCCATTGCAGTCATCACTGTTCGACGGCGGCGGGGACGGCACGCGGCCCCCGTGCAGCGATGAGGCGGCTGGTATGACTTTAGACGAAAATGACTTCGGTGTACACTGCACAACGTGGTGGTGCTCAGAGAGTGGCTCGTACTCAGGCACGGAGCGACGCTTTGCTGTAGACGATGAAGGAACAGAAGAAGAGGAGGCGCCGGGTGGTGCCCGAGAGCGTTGCGAAGAACTCCTGCATTTACTAGAGGGAGGCGGGGCCGCAGCGAGGGGGCCTGACGTGCCACGGTTTGTGGAAGGAGTGCGCTTTGCTGTGGCGCTAACGATGGGGCTGCTGAATAAAATCAACTCCTGCGTGTGAAGAGCGGTGCGAGAGGGTGCGGCAGGCCCTGGAGGCCGTCGCAGCGGTCGCTTTGGTGGCATTCTCGAATTTTTCTAGATATCCGTTGTTCGGCTCCTTCGGCGAAACGATGCACCTCTGCACTGGGGCGAGGTAATAGGTTGGGCTGGCCCTCTTGGTCCTTCGGCAACCTCCAAAACTGCGGCTTGGCACGGTGGTTGAACCGGAAGCGACGATGGTGGCGGCAAGGGTGAGAGTTGGCTAATGCTGAACGAGGGAGAAGGTGGGAGAGCACAAGAAGAGCGAGAAAGGAAGTGTTCAGTTCTTGAAAATGTCTACGAGTAAGCACACAGCAGGCCCACACACACATATATATGCATATATATACATATAGGTAGACACATGCGCACCGTCTTGCTGATGAGCTACGGAGAAACAAGAAACAAAGAATCGCAAGTCGCACGCCCACGGTAACCTTTACATGGCGTTCAGCTCCGATACACAGTGCGGCCTTGAAAGGAAATCAAACCTGTAAAATGCCTTCGTTCTACTGCTGTTATCTACGTATTGGGGCTTCCAAGCAAACGCCGATAAAGCGAGAACAGCAAAGGAGCAGACCACCAGGGCAACGAAAAGAGCATCGACGACAACAACAGGAACGGCAGTGGAAGCACCGCGCGACGACAGCACAGGAAAACAAAAATGGCAAGGGAGAAGAGGATCGCCGCATGTAACGCTGTAAAAGTCAAGCACAGAGGGACACACCGTTTCATACGCAGCCTTCACACTTGTGCATGGCGCTCGAGGGTGCCGCGCCGCTGCTGAAATCGGCGCTTACATGTGCGCAGCAACATCTTTCAATACTTAATTCGCTAGCTTCGCGTCGCAGTTCACACTGCTGTAGATGCGAAGCAGGTACTTATCCGTCGAGGATCCCTCTGCGCTCACGACCAGCAGGTACGGCATCTTGCCTTCAAGCTCTACCAGAGGCGTCGCCACGCCGCCAAAGGAGTAGCCGTCCGAAGCGCACACCAGCTCCATGGAGGAGTTGTCGCATACGCGGAAGAGACTGAGATTGGGCGCAGGCATCTTCGTTGGCTGCCCCTTTGACTCCGCGTCTGCCATGTCCATCAGCACAAACAGCCGGCTCACAAAGGCTCCACGCATGGGTAGCACCACCTGCACCTTGCTGTTATTGAAGAACGGATCCTCCTTCCGGATGACAGCGCCAGGCTTCATGAGGGAGAGACTCAGTCGTGGGGCGTCACCGCGCAGCTCACCGCGCACGAGCACCTCCTTCATGTCACTGCCCTCTGCGGGAATCTCCGTCAAATGATGCGGCTGTGTTGTTTCGACCATAATTTCATACTGGCCGGAAGTGCCCTTGTCCCACAGCGACGGGATCAGCGTGTAGTCGCCAGCTGGCAGGACAGGGAGCAGCATCGGTGGCGTCTGCTGCCGCCGCACCGCACTCGACCACTTCTTAACATAGTCACCGAGGTATGCGGCGGCTTCAAGAATGTAGTCCCGCACCTCCGCATCGGCTGGACTGGTCAGCGCGCTCTTTGCCTGCCGCGCCAGGTGCGTCAGTCGGGGGACGAAGCTGCTGAACTGCGAGGCGCACCGCAGCACGTCGGAGACGATTTCATTCAAGACGCCTTTTAAGCGCAACGCCGGCGGGTTGCCGGCCTTCTTGATTGACGAGGATTTCGGCCCAAGCATCACCGTGACCGTCACAGACTTTGCCCCACTTGTGCCCTCCTCCGCAGCAGGCGGAGGAGTTGCCGCTAACAGCGCGCCACCAAGGCTACAAGCGAGCTGGAAGAGGGTCGCCACGGTACAGTCCAGTTCAACCACCTTCCCGCTCACACTGAACTGCGAGGCCCGCGGTGAGGCGGCATAGCCCTTTTTCATCGCATTCAGCAGCAGCACGCTCACGCTGTCTGTCTCCTCGACATCGTAAACCACAAACGACTCGGTCTGGCGCTCTTCCGTCACCAGGTTCACGACGACCTTCTTCGTCTGCTTCCACCTCAGTTTGCCCAAGGTTCGGTAGCGATCGTAGCAGACGCAGGAGGGCAACGCGCTGTCTACCACCGCCCCTCCATAGGCGTAGCGGGCGCTCTCCAGCACCAGCTCGCCCTCCTTCGCGCCATTGCCCACGCGGCCTTCAAAAATAATAAGTTTTCGTGCCCTCGCTGCGTCCACGCCGCCATTGTCGCTGTTTGCACGGGGCCGCACCAGCTGGATCGCACATGAGCTCTCCGTCCCACTCACGGCAAGACGCAGTGAGACGTGCGAGGGTTGATCTAGGTGGAGACGGTACTGCGGATTGAAGACGTAGGTCGCCGCGTCGGTGCGGCCACCACACGTCTTGCCCTTCACCCACGCACCGGTCAGCCGCGTTGTTGACTTGAGCGCCGAGACAGGAATCACGTGCATGTAGACGCCTGCGCTGGGGTTGCCTGCCGTTACGTTTGCCGCCTCGAACAGCGAGTTCGCGTTCGCCGTGGCGCTTTTGCTACTCATCTTCAGGCGAGGCAACCGCATCTGCTCCAGCTCGGTGTGCAGCGTCACGGTAAAGTTGAAGGGCTGCCGCACCTTCGAGGAGGTGCGGGACACCACCACGACCAGGTCACTCCTCCCAGCCGGGCAGTCAAAGCTGAAGGTGCGAGCGGATGAGGAGCGATAGATGACATCGTTTAGCGGCTCCACACCGCTCTCAAAGTCTGCATTCGACGCAAGTCGGCGGCAGTAACACATCTCGAGAGAGCACTTCCCACCGAGGTGCTGCGCCACCGAAGGGTGGTCCGTCACGTCGTACACCCTCAGCGCGAGGTACGGCGTCGACTCATCGTTTTTGTCGTACTGCCGGCCAAACTCCGCCACATCCGTGATGTGACGAGAGAGAACCAGGTGCATGCGCGTCCGCTTGGGGGCATCTACCACGCCAATGTGCAGCTGCGGCATCAATGCGGTGCTCTTCGTGTACTCGAAGGTGCCGTGACATGCAATACGCACTGGGCGACGCGGCTTGCCCTCCGGGGTGCGGTACAGCATGTACGGGTTCCAGCTAAGACTGCACTGGTCAAAGCAGCGGACGAGGTCCTCGTAGGCAATGCAGAAGCAGCCGATCTCTTCTTGCTCCTGTGTGAGGTTGAAGCCCTGGCGTACCTCCATGCTGATGTCGCTGGTATCGTGTTTGCCAAACCGACCACGCCACTCCTGCTTGCCCCATGGGTTACGCAGCAGTAGCACACGCTCCTCTGAGATTTGCTGCATGTCCAGCACCGCGTAGGCGTGGCTTGTGGCAAGACCTAGTTGCGCATCAGCCGGAGGCATGTCTGGCGGGGTGCTTACGGTGAACAGCACTGCACCGGACTTAAAATTCTGGTAGAGACGCGTCCACTGGAACTCTTCGTCGAACTCCGGCTTGCCGAAGAGGGTAGAGTCTGGCAGCCATCCGCTCAGCTTGTACAGATCGTTGTAGCTCACGCTACCCGGGAAGTCGTAGGTGCCGCCACAAATTTTCACGAACGCCTTCTCCATCAGCGACACCCACAGCTCGCTGGGGTCGGTGCTGCAGGTACACAAAAGCCGCTTCGAGTGCTGGCGAGCAGGGAGTCGGTCGTCGATGGTGACGATGCGCGTAATACCGTTGATAAGCATCTTGACGCAGTACTTGCCCTTGGGATTCATAATCGGATTGCCGTCGCGGTCTTGCGGGTAAATGACATTGCTAATGATCTTGGCATTTGGAAAGCGCTTTTGATAGCTTGCGCAGATCATCAAGCTGCACACAAGCGAGCAATCGCCAACAACACTCTGCTGAATGTGCAGCGGGTCGGCATCGCGCACGATGGCGTACTCGAGGCCCTTCTGCTGAAAGTCGGCGAAGTGCAGAAGCTTCGCACCGGCGCTCACTTGCTTCTGGCACAGCTTCGGTGTAAACGCGTCCTCCCAGACACCCTCGCATGGCATGAAGATGTTCTCGGCCCCGTAGCCTTCCTGCAGATCGTCCCAGAGGGGCAGCAAAATCGTGGACGTGATGCCGCTTTTCCGCAGCAGTTCCATCTCTGCCGGCAGAATCGGGTTGTCCTGCAAGAAGCGCGGCGGGTAGCGGTCGTAGTACTTCTGTCGCATGAAATTCAGCGTCTCTGCGATCTGCTTGAAGTTGCCCGGGTTGTTACGCTCCCGGCTGCCCTGCGTGTAGGCGTGCTGCAGCACGTCGACAGCCCGCTTCAGCTCGCCCTGCCGGCTGAGGGCGATGGAGATCTCAATGGCCTTGTAGACCATCTCAGAGGTGCGGGGAGCGAAGTGGGCGGCCACGCCAAAGGGCTTCGGCGGAGGAGGAAGGCCGCCATCAGCACGATCAGCAGAGGAAGAGGGCGGGGGAGATCCCGTTGGCCCACTTGGATTCCCCCTATTGCTGCCTGCGCTGGCCGGTGGAGGAGAGGAGGCAGGAGTGGCGAAGCCCGGTCCTGCCGGGGCCGATGTCGATGCGCCAGATCGCCCAGATGCGGTCGAGGCAGCCGTCATGTGGGGGCTGGGGCTGCTGCTGCTACCCCGACTGCCCGAGGCGAACGGGTCGGTTGTGTTGACTTTAATCGCATCCAGCATGGCCAAATCGTCATCGATCCCGCTCGGTGGGGATAGTAGTGTATGTCCGACTTCCTTAGCGCCGCGCGGAGATGCCTGTGCGCTGGCACCGGTGGAGGCTGGCGCGGGCGCGTGGCGGTTCGGCGAGCCCATAGGCAAAGTTGCGGCCTGGGCGTCGCGGTTTAACGCACGCAAGCGCTGAATACGCTTAGCAACATCGCTCATGTAGTTCATCAGCGACTGCTGCTCTGCCTCGGCCATGCTGCGGTCCTGCAGAGCTTGTCGGAAGACAAAGATGGCTTTGGTGTAGCATTCCTCTGCTTCTACATAGCGACCGTTTGTGTCCAGCTGGATGGCGTTCCGCATCCACATGGTGGCCTCCGAAGAAAGAGAAGAAGCCATTTTGCTGTTGGCGCCGTGCTCTTCTTTGATTGCTCGGCTTCCTTTATCGAAGAGAAAACTAACAGACCAAAAACAAAAGCACGGGAAAGCCACGCATGACAGCGTTGCCTCAAGCCCGCGAAGGAAGCGGCAATCGGCCGCAGAAACCCGCAGCAGTGTGTAATTGCTGGCTGCCACGACACAGCACAAATAAAAGATGATAAGCAAGAGCGAAGATGAGAAAGAAACAACACGCGAACCAGAAGAGAGAAGAGAGAGGCCAGAGTAATGGCTAAAGAAGAAAATAATGGCGGTTGGCACGTGCTCCACCTCACCCTTCCATTCGTACTGACGCCCGCCACGTACCTCGGCCGGTGCGCAATCAAGTTTGTGCTGGGCGAGCTCAGTGGAAAGGCACGAAGACGGTGATCCGAAAAGGTGGAGAACAGCAGCAGCAACCGCAGCAATAGAAGCAACGAAAAGAGAGAGACGGAAGAGAAGAACGGCAATATAAGCTTAACGGCGAGTGCTTCTGCGCAGAAGAAGAGCCGTAAGGAGAGGGGTGAAGAAAAAGAAAGCAATGCAAAACTACGAGAAGTTACATGCACAAAAGGAAGATCAAATGGTGAGAGCAACGGACGGCACAAATGGTTTGGCCTCTCAATCTGGTCAGTTTAAAAAAAAAAAAAAAAAGTTCGGTAATGGTCGATCGCAAACTAATCTGAGTTGCAGCACATGCTATTCTGCAATCTGCTATGTTATGTCGAAGCAGCAGCACCGGAAAAGGATGGGGGTAGGGAAAATGCGTGAGAGGGAGAAAGAGAGATGGATGATCTTCTGAGATCGAAACAACTGAAGCAGAGATACGCAGAAGAGCGCTGCCTCGCACATACTTTTGCCGCTCTACCAGAGGATCGCCAGCACAGTTCTCCGCTAAGCATAGGCTTCCATATATCCATCAGAGTGCTGTGCTGCACAGGTTCGGGTGGCATGTCGAATTGCCTACTTCTCTGCGCTGAGCTCATTAAGGTACGGATTCCTTCCTCCTCATTTCATGGCATGCCACACACATCACACCGTATATGCAGGGTGGCACCTGGCGACCATCCCTCCAGCAATACAGCCAGCCAGGAAGAAGAAGAAACAAAGAAACAAAGAGAGCCGACTTGCATAAAAGAAGCGAACCTCCCGTAAGCAGAAACTGTCAAAAAACTGCCAGTTAAACTCCAAAAAGAAGAAAAAGACAAGCAACAACAACACATAAAACAAAATGAAAAAGGTTTTCAGCAACCGCCATAGTCCGTAAGCAGCCAGCGCAGACTCCGGCGTGCACCCGTGCCTACGCTCGTGCGTTCCCACCGCCCTTCATGGCTGAGAAACAGAAGGGGCGGAAAGGAGAAACGAATCCAGTAAATAAATGATAATCACAAGCAGCGCCTTTAAGAAAACAGTGCTGCGGTGCCACTGTCACTGCTGTTGTGGCTATCGCCACCGCCCGCGGCGTGGTCGGACATGTTTGCGGCGAACATACCCCATTGAAAAGTACTCTGGAAAGGGGCGATGACCCACAGCGAACTTGACGCTGGGAGAAACAGCAGCATCCCCAACGTCAAGATAAGAAAAGCAGTGGCACCGCTGAGGCCATACAGCTTGGCACGCGCGACGTACCAGCAAATGGTTTCGCTCTCGCGCTGATAGTTACTGAAGAAGATGTACAGCAGTCCCCACAGCCAGGGCAAGCCGAAAAACCCAATCCGATAGTACCACCGACAGACCGTCTCTGCCTTTTCTAAAGTGAAGGGGCCGCGGGCAAGCATCGCAGTGCGTAGGAGAAGCACGAGGCACAAGCTAGTGCTCGTCTGTTCAATTGGTATAGAACTCCTATTAGGCTGTAAACGCAAAGAGAGAGAGATGTGCTGAGTGAAATCGGAGTTTAGTCATAGCAGAATGGCGAGCCAGCAATGAGGCCCACACGTAGCACGACTAGACGGCAGCCGAAACACCGATAATAAAAATAAAAACAGTAGGCGTGAGAGAGTGCCTACTCTGGTAACCGCACCACGATATCACACGGCAAGGCACGAAGGGACATGCACAGCGCTGTGTCGCGGCGAGACGCGAGATTATGTAGGTCAGACCATGAACCGGCAGCACATCTCTTTGCTGTGGTTGCAGCCGTTTGTTTGATCGATTTGATTTGAATACTATTTTCTTTTTGGAAAGGGTGCTGCGCAGAAGCGCAGTTGAAAACCATAAGCGCTGCTGCAGCCGCTGTGGTTGAATACGGAGAAGAGGAGCAAACTTTCATTTCTTTTTGTTGTTGAAAACCCTCACTCGACTTTGAACCTTTGGAGCACTGAAGACCCACAGTGGAAGGGGGGGGGGGACAAAAGAGCAGAAGCAGATGATGAGCACGCCTTGGACTTGCCGCCGCTGGAGGCATGACCGTCACCGCCGCCTCAATAAGGCGATGTCATTATGGCCCCGCTCCGTTTCAGTTGTCGCACGACACTCAGTCGCTGGTCCCCACTGAGAAGGGGACTGTGCTGACTTGCATCCGATGCAAGCACCGCCTCCATAGCGGGCGGCCCACCTTCCGCATCTCCCGCTGCCCCCTCGTCTGCCTTCACACCGGCACCTTCGTTTCGTTTTCCTCGCTCGGTTGTCTTCTGCTGAAGTGATGCGTTGTTCTTCTTCGAAGATTTCGACTCTCTGTGAGAAGGCGTGCGGGTTCTCTGCGGCGCGGAGGACGACAGCACCTCTGCGGGAGTGCCTTCAGGCTTGAGCGATGTTGTAGACCGTCTCAGCCACGGATCCTGAAACAACGCGGTACCCGTCAACTCGGTTTTTGAGGCAGACGCGCCTGTGAGGGTAGAACCATCTCCGCCCGTTTCTACTAAGAACGACTGCACAATCGCCTCATCTGTGTGATCCATCAGCCACGCCGCAAGGTACTTCGCGCACAGCTCCACCAGCGACTGCGTGCCCAAGAAATCGGCCACAGCGATGAGCTCCAGCAAACGGCGCTGCTGCGGGGCGGTGAGCACTCCTTCAGGTGTTGATGACGGCAACCGTGGCACGGCCGCTGCGTCTCCCTTCGGCGTACAAGCCTGCGCAGGCGTATCGGCACTGGTCCCGCGATTCGCACCAGCTGCAGCGCCTCTGTCACGCCACGCATACGGCAGGAGCACGCGTTCGAGGAAAAGAACGCCTTCACAGTCCTCCAGCGCAAGCTGTGCGCTATATCCAGGCTCCCTTCCAAGAAATCGCAGCCCAGGCCTACGTGGGATACCCCGCTGCGCGTCCGCCCTGTAAGCAGCCAGCGAAGCTTCGGAAACCGATGTAGAGGAGGTAGCGCTCGAAGAACGCGAAGACGATAACGAGGGAGCAGGTGTGAGCGGGCGCCGCCTGCGCATATCGGTTGCGTCCACTTGAAAGTTAACTGCTGCTTCATCGGCCGCATTTGAATTTGCTGCTCCGCTGGCCGCACCGGTTGCGGCCAATCCACGGCCCTCCTCTCCTGGGCGGCGCACTCCACCGCCTTCGCCGTTTGCGTCCCCACGATCCGCTGGCGCGGTTTCATCACGAAGCGCCAGCAGCTCATTCGCATGTTGGGCGTACGCGCGATCACAATCGAGTGGCTGAACCTCGTACCCGACAGGGCCGTCGCCTTTATTGCAGTTCAGCTCTAGCTCGCCCTCTGCCCCGTCAATGAGCCAGCTGCGCAGAATATACTCTTCACATTGAAACGGGGAGAGCCATTCGTCGTTCATCGCACTTCGAGCACCAGACCCCTGCCGCCGCCGCTGCTGTCGGGTGCCGACAGCACCGTGGTTACTGACTTGGTCTGATGTCGCATGAACTTGATTCCGCACACCCGCACTCAACGATGCAGTGGTGAGGGAGACACCTGTAGATTGATGATGTACTCGATTGTGTTCGTCAGGGGCATTGCCCTTTGCCAGCTCTTCTGACAGCTGCATAGAAAACTCTACATACTGCAGATAGGCGGCGTAGTCGCGCACCGCCTGCGCCGATCCCACCGGCACAAAACCCACTGTTGCCCCCACTTCCTTCGCTGCTTGAAGGTATAAGGAGTGTGTCCACATGTGCGGTGTGAGTCGAAACGTGTAGGCCACCCCATCTGCCGACGTAAGCGTGAAGAAGGCAGGGTTGATAGGGGTGCTGGCGCGGACCGCTTCGGGCGGGGCGAGAGGAACGGAGGACAAGTCATTACGCATACGGCGATCTCCAATCATACAAGCTCTTTGGAGCTCGCTTTCTAGTCGCTGCCCGCAATTTCAATGCAAATGATGTAGCAACTCCTTCGGAGCATGGAAACATAAAGAGCGTGCTGTGAACCAACCAACACAAGAGAAGCATCAACAGAGAACACTTAAGCAACGACGATTTGGGTGAAGCTCAGCGTTGAGCTGCTCAAAGAAAAAAAGGGGGGAGTCTGTTCACCGACGCGCACCCTCGAGTGCGCGCGGGTGCAGGCACTTCTTCGCTGGTGTTAATAACGTAAAAAAAAGGAAGTCGAACGCAGAGGGTTTGAGGGGAAAAGAATCGCTGTTGTGGTTGTTTTACGGCTGTTAGCCGATCGGGGTAGAGAACACGGATTTACTTCAGTGACGACGCAGAACCCCGCAACGACGCCGTTTGTAGGACCGCCACTGCGCGCTTCAATAGCTCTTCCTTTTTCTCTTTTTTTTTTTAGGGGGAATCAAAAACAAAATGATTGTACGAGAGAACCACCGAGTGGAGTGCATTGCGCCACGACAGCATCATCCCACACTCTCCTTCTCGCACTCACAACACTTCTACCACACTAGCGCCAATAGAGAAGCATCACGCAGGACTCGCCCACCCTTGAGCACATTTCTTTCGCTATAAGGAAGGTCGATTCGCGTTGATTCTCCACTTGTGATGCCACTTTTTCATTCAGGAAATTTGAAAAAAAAGTTATAACCGTGTCGGTGTTCCTTCATACACAGGCAAAACGCTAGCAGTAAGGGGGCCATAGAATTCAGTCTCTGATGGCCGCTTCACATTATACAGTGTTTAGGCACCGTCCCTCGCGTCCCACCCCCACCCCCGTGCAACCATCGGAAACGGGCACCTCCATTAACGAAGTAGAGAGAACGGGGGAGTTGGGGTACGACAGAGTCAGAGTGAGATGGAGAAGACGAAAAAATGAGGGTTTTATAGAAAACAAATAAAATAGAAAGATAAAAGCACAAACAGACAGACACACACATCCGCAGTAAATTGGCACTGGGCCTACACACACACAAGGAGAAGCAAATTACAGATAATTGTAACGGAAGAATCGAGGAAACAAGCAAGTGCGATAAGCAGGAAGCAACAACATCAACAGGCGAAAATAAAGAGAGCTCAGTGCTCAGCAGCATCCTCTTATATATATATATATATATATATATATATATATATCTGCGCTCCCCACACCGAAACAAAAAGAAAAAACTACTGGAGAATGATAATTATAATGATAGTGATAATAATTATCAAAAAGGAAATGGAAATGGAAAGCTGGTGGTTTGCAAGCCGTCGATAAGGCTCCATTAGTGCAAATACAAACAATCATCACATCCTACAAATAGAATGTAAAAACTTTTCTAAAAGAAGCTGAAAGGGAGAAGGGCGACAAAATAGCTTCACAAAAAAAAAAAATCAGGATACACAAACGATGAAACGCACGACAAGAGGGGCACAGAAATGTATGTAGAGTCAGAAGGGAGAAGCGGTCAGCACCTGCCTTCTACTTCTATTTCTTCGATGGAAGTAACGTTAAAAGGAGAATCATCCAATCACCATCAATCCTTACGAGACACACACACACACACACATATATATATATATATAAACAGAGTGTCACTTGCACTCACAAGGAACGGGAAACACAAACAAAAAGCTGAAGGCATACGAGAAGGGAGAAATGGCACTTCTTTTGTTGCTGCGGTTGCTGTTGTTGTTGCTTCCTCTCCCTCGACAGGGGGGGGGGTAAAGTTGAAAAAAAAAAAGAGAAATGGCGTCGGAAAGTGAATAAAAAAATGGCACACATATTTATATAGAAGTACTTATAGATGTGTGCATGCCTTTCTATTTATATATATATTTATGTATGTATATGTATGCGTGTGTGTGTGTGTGTGTGTACGTATAGGTGTATGTTTATCGATGTATGTATATGCGCGAGGAAACAACAACAAATCAAAGTTTATCGCACGCTTCCTCCCCCTCTCTACCGTCTTTCAATACACATCGCAAACATTTTTTTTTTTTTAATGGGAACAGGGTGTATTGACCTACAGAAAGCACATCCGCACATGTAGTTCAACCAAACGAGAGCAAGATCAAGCGAAAGGGGCCTCGCGGCCGCTTTCATTGTTTGTGCAGGACTGCCTCTCGTCAGTTCGAAGGGCATTCGTGAGGTTTGTTTTTATTATTATTATTGAACGAAAAAAGCGAAGGGAAACTAAAGCGGACGACATTACCCATGCG
Source organism: Leptomonas seymouri (assembly GCA_001299535.1). Taxonomy (NCBI): domain Eukaryota; phylum Euglenozoa; class Kinetoplastea; order Trypanosomatida; family Trypanosomatidae; genus Leptomonas; species Leptomonas seymouri. Next base: position 39,629 of record LJSK01000022.1, read on the forward strand.
AGGGCTTAAAGACAAAAAATGAGCAGATGGCATTCGCGCCCTCTTAAAGACATTAGGAAACATACATCGTCTAATCTGATCACCAGCAATAGAGAGCGAAAAAAAGGGAGAAGCAAAGGCCTTAAAAGAACCCCTGAACTTCTTCCTGTCTGCCCTTCTTAAGAAACGCCAATGGCCTGCTGAATCTTGTGCACCCACATCTCCACCGTCTCCGGCGGCAGCGCCTGGAACCACATCGTCTTTGAGTCCGTCAAGTTAATTGCAAAGACGCCCGGCGAACAAGCCATGTGCTCCGGCACAAATACCACGCTGTTAATGAAGGTGACCGGCAGCGGCTTCGTCTCTTTGTCACCCTTGCGACGACTTATGACAAGGCCACCATCGCGCAAGACGAGGAAGCGCTCCTTCCACGTATTTGCGCTCTCCTTCCGTACGTAGCCCTCATAAGAGACGGACGTAGAGATGGTGCCGACATGGCCGACAAAGGTGAACGCCTCGGGATCGTTCGCGTTGGTCTGCCGAATCTCCGCAACGTTCCCGTGAACTTGCTTCTTCAAGGCGTCACTCACCATCTGGGAGTTTTCAACGCTAGTCTCAAAGTCAGACAGCAGCTTCATCATGTGAGGCAGCTTGAAGAGCTGCGCGCACGACGGTCGGCGGTTCGGGTCGGACTGAAGCATTATGTTGCAGAGATCCTTTAGCTGACGGCTGTACTGCGCCGGCAGCTCGCAATCGCGTTTGTTCGTCATCACCGCCTCCGACAGCGCACGCATGCCCTGCCCCACAAAAGGTCGGCGCAGGGCCATCATCTCAAACAAAAGAATCCCCATTGCCCACACATCCGCTTTCTTGCTGTACTTTTGATGCTTCCACAGCTCCGGGGCGAGGTAGTACGGCGTACCGCAGAAGGTGACCGCCACCGGGCTACTCACGGTGTTCTCGTACTGATGGCTGAAACCAAAATCACCAAGTTTGATCACACCGTTCGTCATCAGCATCACATTCGCGCCTTTGATGTCGCGGTGCAGCATGCGGCGACGGTGGACGTGATCAACGGCCATGGCGAGCTGCACAAATGTATAGCCGACTTCGTGTTCCTCAAAGTAGGCATTGCCGTCCTTCACACGCTGCTTGATTTGCATGTTCAAGTCCCCAGCATCAGCAAACTCCATAATGATCAGCATATACGGCTCCACAATAAAGTCTTCGACATATTTGATGATGGCGAAGTGGTCGCACGAGGCCAGGCACTGGATCTCGGCCGTGGCGTACTTCTTATCCTTCTCTGACATCGCCGCCAGATCCATGCGCTTTGCGACAAGCAGCTGACCGTCCGAGACACGGCGCACGAGGAGTGCCTTGCCAAAGGAGCCGGAGCCGAGCTCACGCACCCTTTCATACTTGCAAGCGGTGCAGCCCGCCGGGCCGAGAATATCTTTGAACTGCGTGTCTACCTCGCTGCTGTTCGTCTGCTGGCTGGACAATGGGATCACGGCCGCCATGATAATGCTGCGGTCAATGTGTATTATTATTATTATTGCTTTATATATATAAGAACAAGGAAAAAGGCCGCACACCAAGATAATGAGTGGAAGAGGGCGAAAGCGGAGCTGCCTTAGAGATATATCGATAGATGTATAGATGTATACGTGTGTGTGAGCAAAGTCAAGGAACTCAACTGCTATCTCGGGTTGTATGCGGAGTAGAGCAGTCCAAAACAAAACTTCAGTGGATCTTCACAATGCAGAGCAAAAGAAAGAGACACAAAAAAGAGAAACACAAAAACTAAAGCAACAATGAATAAACTTCCACAGGCGGGCTACATTCAAACAGCAAAAAAAAAATAGGGAAAAGCCAGCGAAGCGTAAATATCCAAGAGGGAACCAAAACCTCAAGTCAGCAGCGAGGAGCAGCACGCAGCAACGCGCCAGGCAGGAAGAGCAAGAAGCAGACGAAGGAGAATTGGATGCGCACGACAACGAAATACAGAGCGAGCAGCCAGACGGTTGCTCGCAAAACAAAAAAAAAAGCTTTCCGTTTCTCTCTTTTGACGCTCGCGATAGCATGTAATGCGTGAGACAAGTTGCTGCGTAGTTTACCCTTCTCATAATATGTATTTGTTTTCCTTCTGTGGTCTTCGCTCTCATGCAGCCCTGTCACACTCACGCACACACCCTCCGCTTCAGTCTTTTTGAGGGGGAGTCTGTGGCTCATGCAAGCACTCTCTCTATTACGCAGTTAAAGCGACAGTGAACTCTATGATTACGACCCGCAAGCATAAGCTGCAAAACGACAAGAGAAGAGCACGTGTAGGGCGCCTCACGCCTTCTCAGAGAGAATAATGCAAGCACCTCTTCTGGTCGGCCTTTATCATTTTCTAGTACTGCGCATCTTCGTTATTGGTGCGCAACCGAGGATATAGCCTTCCCAGCGGCAAACGCCGATAGAGCTGCACGTGACCATTCAGCTCCTTCTCCATCGGCACCCAGTGCTTCGCTGCAAAATGTCCAGCGGAGATGTATATCGGCTCCATCACCAAATTCGCCTGCCCAGTCGCGCCAGCGGTGGTGGCGGTGCCGCCGCAATCGCTGCCTCCGTCCACGTCCTGGAAGGCAACATAGGAGGAAATCAGCTGCTGTGCGGCTGCCATGTCCAGAGACGGGAGCGTCGTGGAGCTCGAATTGGCATCGGCAGAGTGCGGAGTTGTGGAAAGCGGAGCGTTTCGAACATACGCAAACGTGAGGGGGTCGACTCCCTCCGTCAGATTGCTTCGCTTCCCCGTCTTCGTTTCTGCGCGACTCAGATGTGCAGGGTTCTGCCCATTCGCCGCACCCTTGCACATGGAATGTGCGGCGAAGCGTTGCTGCACCTGATGCTGGTGCTGGCGCCAGACAGGCGACCCTTCCTCCACAATGCGCTGCAGTGCCTCGTGAAGGAGCTCGGAAACTAGATTGTCACGTGCGTGGGTCGCGACGACGTTCAGCACCAGCGCATCCGCGGCCAGCTTCGAGAGAACGGCGCGTGGGCGATCCTGTCGATGGAAGTGCTCCAGCTCTCCGATGCACGCGAGAAAAATACAAGCCTTTGCGTCACGCGACAGCTTCCACGCTGGGGAAGGGGGAGATGCGTTGAACACCCCCTGAGAGCTCGAAGAGAGTGCCTCTTTCGACGCAGGCGCCGATTCTTTCGTCGAAGACAGCGCGGACGGCTCTGGCTGTGCAACACCTTCGCCAGCACCCTTCACAGAAGCACCACCGTTGTCTGCCCTTCCATCACTGGTATGGAGGCCTCCGCTGCAAGTGTCGCCATGGTGCACGTCACGCACGCCACCTAGCAAGTCGACCGCGTTCCCCTCGCTCTCACCTTCTTGTCGTTGCATTTTATTGTGTGCTGCGGCGGCTATCTTCTTTGTGTATGCATCTATCACTTCATGCAAGGACAGCTCGTCAAAAATGCGTGCCAGCTGCCGGGTGGACATGAGAAACGTCGTCACGGCATTCAGCTCGGCACCGGTGAGCGTCGGCACCAGACGCGCAGTGCGGTCTATGACCTCCTGTCGCATGTAACCCTCTCCTAGAAGAAGACGGGTGAGAAAAGGCTGAGCGCTGACCTGCGGCACGCCGGCAAAGCCCGCATGGCCGTTGTGGCGCCCCTGCGCCTCCTGCGTCACGGTGGGCGGCGAGACACCCGGTAGCGAGTCTCGGAGCACGTTCTCCTCGACCAAATGGATAAGCCCCGCGAGAAGGCGGCGGCGACGCCGCTCCACTTTCCGCATTGCGAGGGCGTCCACCTCTTTAAGATCCAGCGCGATGTGCCTCTCCAAATGGTCCATTAAGCCCTCATTGGCTTCCGGTAAAACAAAATACTTGCAGACGGCAGTGCGCGCCATGTGCTCCGCTTCGAGGGAGTGATCGCCCCACGATGAAAAAGAAACGTCGCACAGCAAGCAGGTCTCCAGTTCGTCGGAGGAAGCGGAGAACGGCACGGCTGAAGAAGGCGTCTTTGTGGAAGGGGAGGCAGAGGGTAGGGCAGTGGCCATAGCAACGTGACGCCGCTGCAGAAGACCTGCAGAACGGCTTGTGCTCGAGCACATCGCCATGCATGGAACTGGAAACGCGGCAGCGGTGCGTCGAGCAGTGGTGACCTGCGTGCGGTGGGCCGCCGCGATGCAGTTGGAACGCCCCGACGTGAAGGAGGCCACCACGGCGGCGAGTGGAGCGGAACAAGCTCGACGAAATACGCTGGATTTGTCTACGCAGCGGGGCATTGCGTTGTCCTGCTGGCAACTGTGCTTTACCGTTTACCGAATACGAATGCAGCGTTTGAGAATACCGCCGCTCGGCTGCGCCAATCAGATGGAGCCAAAAGACACAAAAAAAAACGTAGAAGGAGGGCTTGCAATGCCCAGCAAGCATTCTAAATGTATAGAGAGAGAAGGATGAGAAGAGAAGATGGGTATGACAGTACGGCAGCGATGGGCACCCTCTGCTATTCTTCGTTTGTACCCTCGCCCTCCATGACCTAACCTCTGCGCATCCTCAACGCTCCTAGCGCAAGAGACGGCACCTTTCGTGTGGAAGAAGGACATGTGTAAACTCGACTTCAATCGCTGAGGATGATGCGGACCAAAGTTGGCCCTGCGCCTCTCTCTCTTTTTTTTTTAAGCGGAAGCAGAAGCGGAAGCAGAAGCAGAAGACGTGCACCGGCATACAAGCCGTGGCGTAGAATGAGACGTGCGCCATTCCTGCATACACATGCAAAGAGAAAGAATACAGCACCTTCAAAATAAATAAAGAACTGTGGAAGAGATCAGGAGAGACAGGAAACCCGATAGGGTGTGAGGAAGTCCTTGAGCGATGGAGCTGTACCACGCCTTCGCTCGAAAGAGGGGGGAGCCCTCATCGCGACCACCCCGAGCCTCAGAGCAGCGCACCTTTTCCTTCTTGAAACGATGACAGTGGGTGTCCACAAGACCCAGACGAATGAGGCGCGGGCCTTTCTCATCGGGGATGCTGCATCCTGTTACGCGCGTTTCGCAGCCTCAAAGCCCCTGCAGTTTCCATCAGCGCATTCTGGGACTCCCTTACTTGGCGCGCTCAGGGATGCAAGGCAAAGCGCGTCCTCAGCTGCCCTCCCCTCCTCCGCTTCGCCCTCTGGGTCCTCCTTCAGCAGATCCTCCAATACGGAGATGACAAAGGGCATGAGGTGCACCACCGGCGTGGCTGCATAGGCCTCACCCACACACCCAGCAAGCCCCGCGTGCGGGCTCAGCAAACAGAGGAAATCGCTAGTCTGCGACTGAAACAGCGCAGCCGACTTCGCCGTCTCTTCGGAGAGTCGAGCCGACTGCCTCTGCAGCTGCGCGGCCTCGGCAAAGAAGACGGCATCGGAGGCATTCAACTTGTCATCCGCTGGAGGCCCTCCCTCCGCACCCACCACAGAACGCATTGCCGCGTTCTCGTTGCTGCCACGAGGAAAGAGATGAGGATGTGCACGCGTAGACGAAATCCCACTTGGCGACTGGCGAGATGACAAAGACGGAAGGTTAGAGCAAGAACCCGTCTCTACCTCGGCGGCACAAGCACACACGCGTTGGGCGTCAGCGATCAGACTCGACAGCACCGCGCTGGACGTCGAAACGGGGGCGCTTGCATCTTGCGCAGCATCCGTGGGCGCGATTCGGTACTCCACGCGCGGAGGCTCTCGCGGCAACGGCGCTGCAGATGGATAAGTGTCTTCTGTGTAGAGCGGGTGCTTCCCCATCGGATGGAGCACAGCATTGCGCGCAGCGGGCTGTCGCATGTTGGGCGCATCGGCTAATGCATCTCGGGCTGCCGAGGCTGCTGGCACTGAAGCGCACTGCTCCTCTGCATCTCTGTTTATCGCCTCTGTAGATGCCTCATGAGCGCACGTTTCACGTCCGCATTCTTCATTTTCTTTGGTCTCGTCCGAACCCTCTGCATCACGGCCACCAACTTCGCTGAAATCCCTCGCAGGAGGGCCGTCCCGGCGCGCATCACTTTTACAGTGCTCTTCGTCTTCGTTCTCTTGCCAATCTACAGCTCCGACAGCCGCTGGGATGGAATTCGCTTTTGACTGCGTGCTGGAGCGTGCAGTTCCGTTCTCTGGGGCAGAGGAAGCGGCAGCGAGGGCAGCAGACAGGGTGAGCTCTGAAAAAGGCGGCCATGCCGAGGCCTTGGACGGCACATGCGGTCTTGGTGCATTGTCTTTACTCCTTACTTGTGCAGTATCGGCGGCGCACACCGTAGAAGGGGCGACAGAGTCGAGTGGCCTCGTCTCCACTGTTGTCTGATGGGAGAGAGGCGTAGATGTGGTGATGCCGTTGCCTGAGCAGCGCGTTGTCTTCGATTCCTTCGGTGCGTCTTGCGAGGCATTCGTAGAGCGGCCAGCGTGATCTCCCTGTTTGGATTCGTCAACTTGCCGGATCGGCCCACTCTGGTTGAACAGCAGTGACGGTGGCGGACGCGAGTTGTGGTTCTCTGGTGCGTCTCCCTCTGCACACAGACGCGCGTGCACTGGCCTATTCGCCACCTCATCACCGTCTCCCTTCTGCTCTTCGCGGCTCAAAAAAAAGGATGCGAAATCAAAGCTGAAGGTATCCGCGTCGTTGTCTGGAGCCTCTGGCATTATAGTAGGAAACGATGAGTTGAGGGCACCCTCTGCGCTGATCGCGGCGGTAGGAGCCGCGAAGCCACCCATGTTAAACAGAAAGTTGTACCCACTGTCCTCCCCCGCTGTTGAATGCGCGGGTTCGCCATACCCGCATGGCCCTGCCACCGGCTGCAGAGGATTACTGCCAGAGAACATCGCGGACTCCTTACGGGTCGCTGTATCAGCGGCCCACCCCTTAAAGTCGTCCATAGCATTGTCAAAGGAAAACGGAAACTGCATTGACGGCGTTGTTGCTGAGTCTGTTGCACCGCCAGCAGAGGAGACAATAGCGCTCTCTGAACTCATCCGTGAAGTGTCAAGTTCCTCCACAGGTGTATGTGATACGTGCTGTTGCCGATATTGTTCTTTTCGTAGTAATCTGCTGGTGTGTATTCTCTCTTTAACATTCTTGTGTGGGCTCACCCCTGCTCAGCCACAGCAACGACAGACCGAAGAGACACAGGTTTCGCTCCTTCTTGTTCCCCGGTAGGGGTGTCCTTTGAGGAAAGGAAGGGGGCAGCGTCACCCCGGGAGGGAGGGAGGGGGGGGGAAGGGCAGCAGTGCGAGTGTAGAGCAATGAGAGCATTCTTTGAGATGATGGCAGCACTTACGCACGTACAATGATGTTTGCGTCACAAGAACAAATCAAGAAAAACACGCATTCGAGCAATGCAAGCAGCAGTGCAACCCGCGAATTCATCCGCGACTTCTCCGCACAGCCGTCATGAGAGACAAAGACGGAGAGAGAGCAACATGGTGAAACGACGCAGCATGTACCTCAGCGCACCTGACGATTGACTCGCTGCTGCTCTACCCCATTCGTAGTCTTGTTCTTGATGTTGTTGTTTGTTTGTTTGTTTGTATGAAAGTGAATTTAAAAAAAAAAGAAAATAAGGCAAGTTGGGCCGAAGGACGCATCGTCCTTTCGGGTGCCAGAGCTGCATCACATGCGAAAGGCGAGCAGTGCAGGTACAGCTGCGTGCCTTTCTCCATAACGCACACGCGCTCGTCACATTAGGTGGAAAATGAAAGTGAAGAATTCAGTCCATTCCCCTTCTAGAAACCGATGCGATTACGTCTGCGTGTATGTGTGCACTACCTCGGAAACAGATTCTTACGCCTTTGGGGTCTTGAAGTGGTTCGCAATGCGGCGGTTCACCACCTTCAGGTAGCGGCAGCGGCCGGTGCCGGTGCTGCGGCGCTTGATGGCCTTCACGGACCAGTTGTAGCGACGGCGGCTGGCGCGCGGGTAGGCGCAGGCGGCGCAACGCTCCCACTGGACGTGGTAGGAGTTGCGGCCACAGCGACGGCACAGGATGTGCGTGCGCCCGTGGCGCTGACCCATGGAAGTGGTACCCTTCGTCATTTTCTTTCTTTTTCTGTAAGAGGAGATTCACCCTTCGACACTGTTTGAGTTGCATAAACGGTGTTTGGTTGGGGGGGATGAGGGCCATGTCAAAGATAGAGAAGAGTAGAATGGACGTGTGCCCGAGTGTGTGTGTGTGTGTGATCCACGAAACAGAAGAAGGACCAGAAAACGGTTGAATTGCGTAAAGATAAAACAGCGGGTTTACCCTAGCGGCAGAGCTGCGATAAGAAGCAGCCGCTCTCATCATTTCTTTTCATTTTCATGATTCCCTTCGGGAAGGAGGGCCATGCGGGGATCCATCAGCGATTAGCAGAGCACACTTCGCCGCGCACGGCATCTGCACCCACCACACTAAGGATGGGTTTGAACGTTACGGTGCATTGAATTTCTTCTCTGTGATGGTGCAACACGCCCAGCTGGCGCAGCACCTGTAAATCGAAGCGAACGCAAGCACGTTTGATGAGTCAAACAAAAGGGAAAAGGCGTCCATTGTAAAACATTTTCTACGTGTTGACAGTTATGCAGACCCACGGAGACGGCTTCTGAGTGTCAACCGGAGCTTGCGGCTCAGCGCTGCCTTCATCGGCTTGTTCCGCGGTTCGATCACAATCGTTCAAAGACTCTGCCAGCAGTCCCGGCTTTGGTTGCTCTCCATCCAGCTCATTGCCTAAGTACCTCTTCGTCCCCGCCGCAGCCTTCCTTGAGGACGTGAAAGAAGTTGCGCTCGATGCAGCAGGGCTCCCGGTTAGGGGGATGTGCCACGTTGAGAGCGGCACTGTTCTCATCTCCCTTTCCCCACCGTCTCCACGCGGAGAAACAAAGGTGGAGGGGTTCTGCGGTGTCCGCAGGACAGCGTCGTGTCGCTGTATGCACCGTTCGTACGGTGCAGGCAGCTCCCAGTGAAGCTCCGTCTGGTCCTCCACACGGGCGCAGCGGAAGCCGATGCGATGCCGGTCGCGCCACCGCGCAAAGGCACGCGGACTCAGCAATCGAAAGTGATGATCGCGCATTTTGTCGTTGGTGCACACGAAGGTGCGGTGAGACGCTAACAAAGACGGAACCGCAGGCTGTTGGCCACCGTCCTGGTGGACGGCCTTGCAGTTGGCATCGGTTGGATCTGTCATTAGCAGCGCGCCGTACAGCCAGCATAAATCGTCATTCAGCCCAGAAGGGCAGCAGTAGAGCCACCCCAGCGAACGCCAGCGCTGCACAATGGAAGTGGCCTGTGGAGTCATAAAACGTGGCTCCACGTGGCGTTCGTGCAGCATCACGAGAGGCCGCTCCAGGCCATACTCTTCAACTGCCAGCTTCACCGCGCTGTCAATGAGGTCAAAGCTCACCCCGACATCCACGCCTTTGCCAGACGCCTTGCACTGTTTGTTGAAGTCCACATCGCTCGCTGTGACTTGACCCTCGGGCACACCCCGCTGCAGCAGCAGCTGCTTCTTCGCCAGGTCATACCAGCTGGACAGCCCATAGTAGCCCAGGTTAGCACCGTCGATGAAGACGCCGACGCGATCACCGCTCTCGTAGCGCGCGTGAATGTACCGCTTCCAGTGCTCAAAGCCGAGCAGAGCGCGACGGCTGCGGCACGCCTGCGGAATGACGATATCCTTTAGCTCACGAAGAAGATGCGTGCGGCAGGCCGTGGTAAAAGCATAGCCCGCTAACTCCACGCGGCAGGCGGGGCAGACACCACAAGCCTGAATGCGTTGTTGATCCGAGGTGGTGACGTTGCTGCCCTCATTGCCGCTGCCATCTTTCAAACAAACATCTGTGCCGCCCAGCGATGCATCGCTCGCATTACCCAAAGGTGTTGGTTCTCGATGCTCCATCATCACGGTACTGATATGATACCGCTGTGTAGGCGTGCCGCTGTTCCCCTCACCCTTCCCCTCCGCTCTGTTCGCCATCGCCACCCACGACTCCAACACATCCGCCACGAAACTCACACTCACCTCCGGCACGTGCTCCTTCATCTCCTCCAACATGAAAAACAAAGTGGAGATCGGCTCATCGATCTGCACACATAGCGTTCCAAGCGCCACGTAGTCCGGCTCCGTCAGCTCCACCTTGTGCTGGAGTGCCTTCTCATACACGGCAAAGGCCAAACGACGGTCTTTTACCTTCAAGCAGCAATAGCGAAGAAACACAGAGACACTACGCAGGCGTAGAAGTCCGTGTTGCTCCAGATAAGCGAACAGGTGCTTCGCCCCGTCAAGATCCCCGGTAGCGCATTGAAGGCGGAGAATAGCAAAGAGGACGTGCTCCGAATTGAGTCCGTCTGCGGAGGTGTCGCTCACGTGCCGGCGCGCCTCTGCGACAAGAGAGAGACCATCAGCGGCGCTGCCCGCCGCTTCACAGGCGTAGAGAGCCGCAGCGAAGGCTTTGCTTGAAAAAATAGCTCGCCGTCTTGTGGAAGAAGAAGAGAGGGTGTTGTCTTCGGCCTTCGATGTGCCTCCTTGTTCCTGCGGCGGCGGAGGCCACACGCCAGACAGCGCACACTTGATGACGCGCACAGCTTCTTGGGCGTTGCGCTCACCAGCGAGACTGTTGACTTTCCGCAGAAGATCCTCCTCAGGTGATCGCGTCTTCTTTTTGGTGCCGCTGCTGTTGCTGCTGATTTTCGGGATTGCTGTGCTGCCTTGCGTGGCACGTTTTTTCTGTTTTGAAGCGGACTCCTTATGCGTGGGTGCGCGGCTATCATGCAAGTGCCGAGAGGGGCACACGATCTGCTGTGTGTCTACACGATTGAAATCAAAGCGCATGTATCTGCGAAGCGTCACACCACCGCACTTAGGCCCGCCCACTAGCTTCGCTAGAAAACGATGCATCTTTTCATTATCGTCAGCTTTCGCGTCTCCATGTAATGAGCAGTGGTGCGCATGTATAAAGGCTAAGAACGACAAGAAGGGAAGAGGGAAGTCACCAGCATCCATCCGGTGAAGTGAGACACGAAGAAGTAATGCTGCGCTGCCCTCACCCACGCTCCCCCTCGTTATTGCTCTTAGAGAGGCTTTCTGCTGGTACGGCACACCAAATAAATTTAGAAAGTGGCCTGGTGGCAGGTACAACTCAGCTCCATCCCTCGAGCCCCCCTCAGAGAGGTAATCATAGAAGGCGAGATAACGGTTTGCTATCCGAACCTCCGTTGTATCCCGCTTTTTTCTTTCTTTGTGTCTGTGTTTATGTGTGACGCAAGGAGTTGAGAGGAGTGCCCAGCAGCGTGCGGTTATCCGTATTGGGTGCCCTCTTCGAATATAAGTGGTGGCAACAGAATATAAGAAAGAAGAGTGATACAGAGATGGGATATGCAGGCGCGTACGTTACAAGCTTACAGCAAAACAATAGATAAATAAAAGAAAAGATAAAAGATTCTTTGAAACTCTTTATATAGATATATAGATACCCATCCATCCATCCATCCATCTACCTATATAGATAGATATATGTCTGCCGTTTGTACGGCAGCTTTGATGCGACGTTCGCTCTGCTGGACCGGTCAACGGCAGCGGCAACATCGGACAGAAGAGAGAAAAAAAACTGAACTGCTTCATGCGGGAGGGGAGGGGAGGGGGGGGGCCTTATGACACAATGAAGAGAAAAAACAAACAAGAAGAAAAGCTGCAACAGTCATGTCAGGGCGTTGCTCATGTGGCTTGGGCCCCCATCCCTATTCCTCCGCAGCCGCTTGCGAGGACGAGTCCTTGGTTGCGGAAGACTTACCAGCCTTCCTCGGCTTTGCAAAGCACTCGTCTCTGAACCCACAGGGGCACCATGCTTGAAGAGACAGGCTTTGCTTGTGGTTGCACAGGATGCAGCACTGAAGCATCATGGCAAGCCACAATAGAAACTCGAAGAAGTAGGCGCCCCAGGACAGGTAGCCGAAAACGAACGCGCCGCGGAAAAAGGAGTGCCTGTAGACCCCGCACTCCGCCTGCTGCAGTCGCTCCGAGCAGACGCACAGCGCCACCTGCACCGCGAGGAGCGCGATGGAGGTGAAGCTGATGCGCACAGCCGAGACGTCCGTCAAGATGATGACCAAGAAGATAAGGAGCATGTAAAACACACTGAAAGCCGACAGCGCCAGCACGACGTTCCAATACGAGTCGCACGGCGCCGAGATGGGTCGGTTGATGGTGTTCGCTGCAATAAGGTAGACATTTGTTTCTAGCAAGTAGGCTGTGAGATAGTGCAAGGTGTGCGCAGCGGCGCTGTACCTCTCCAGCTGGTGCTGGACGCCGACCTTGTTGAAGCACGAGAACCCAAACCCGTCGATTGAGTCGTGCATGAAGAGGAATCCCACGTAGCCAAAGAGCGCAATGCCCCACTGAGCAATAACAGCTACAATCAGCATCGTGTAGGCCCAATGATGACGGTACTGTGCGTCGATGCTGAGCTCAATGTTGTTGAAGTAGGACTGCGTGATGAGCTGGGGAAACGCAAACCAGACTGCGTAGAAGGCTCCAGAGAGACGGCTGCTGGCGACGATGTTGTGCCCGAGAATCATACGCTTCTTCTTCACCGCCATACCGTAAGTGAGGAGGCACATAATATCAAAGAGGGGGATGACAGGCACCACCGCCACGTACGGCGAGGGCATGGCGAGTCGATCCGAGCCCTTCGCCTGTGGCTCGTACCGCTGCTCCTCCTGTCGGCTGTGCACCGCGTAGATTATAAAAATGAGGTAAAGCGCCCACCCACCGCCAAAGACGATCAGCGTATAAAACCCGTAACTTTGAAGCTTGTTGTTGTCTAACTTCATCCACACTGTCAGCACCACTGCAATGGTGACGGTGCAGAAAATGATCGAAAGCAGCTGAACCACCATAAAGACGAAGTTGAAGATGTGCATTGCATACGACTCGTTGATCAGAATCGAGTGGAACGGCTCATCCGGCAGCACGTGCTGGTGGTCAAACATGAGCTTGATGTATTCAAAGCCGCTGCGCTTCAGCAGCGCGTACTGTTTGTGGGACAGTCGCACAAACGGCATCTTGAAGAACGAGCTGAGGTACTCGTAGATGCCGGGGCTCAGCCCCCCCTCCTCGGCAGGGATCAACTCGTCCACCGTATCCTGCACGTTGCGCTGCGCCTCCTCGTCCTGCACCTCCAGCGTGCCGGAGTCCACAATCATGCGGACTAAGAAGGGGTTGTGCTCCGCCGCCGCAATCTCAAAGCCGCGCACCGGTGCCTCGGCAGAACGCGAGGCCAACGCCGCGGCCACCAAGTGCCCAAACGGCTCCGTCGGGTGGGAGAGGTAGCCGCGCAGGGCGGAGAGGAGGTCAACCACGTAAGTATCAGGCTCCATTTCCACGCCGTCCGCATCGGAGCCGGAGACGTCGCCGACGTTATTGAAGGAGTCGTTGACAGCATCTCGTGACACAACCCGCACCTCAGGGGCCTGGACCGAGGGGTTATTCCAGGCTAGAGTCTCGTGCGCACGGTCGATCAGGATGACATCGAGCGGCATTCCGTCATTGTTTACGCCGCTGTCCTGCGGTGGGGCTCTGCTGAAGGGCTCATACGGGGAGCGGTTGGCGCCGCTGCGGACAGGAGACACGGGCAAATGGGAGGACGGCGTACGCCGGTCCGCGTTAAAAGCCCCGTCAAGTCCCGAAGAGACGGACGCCGCGCGGCTAGCGCGGCCACTCTCATTAATATTGTCGTGACTTGGATCTCTTGGCAAGGCCTGAAAGCTCTGTGACGCTCGACGGGAGCGGGCCTCCACGGCTGCTCTTCGCGTGTTCCTCGTGGCGGCCCCCGCTGCACCCGGGTTCACCAGCCTCTCCAGATACATACTCGCTTGATCACCTTTGCCCGCCACGTAGCGTCGTGCCGCCGCCCACCAGCCACTGTCGCCATCCGGGTCTTCCACCTTCACGGTGACCGGCGTCTGCGACTGTGGAACGGCCTCGATGGAGCTTTGCGGCGTCTGGCGCCAGCCCTGTGAGGTATTCGAGGCAGCGCCAGAGCTGCCGTTGCGACGACTGGCGTGGCGGCTGCCAGACTTGCTGCCCGCGATGAAGTAGCTCGAGGGGGGTCGCAGGGGTGGCAGAGGGGGGAGTGAGCGAGCTGTGTCGCCAGTAGTTGCGGTCGCCGCGCCTTTGGAGGACTGCTGCATCCAGCCGCTACCGGAGCCACGCGTCGTGGGCACCGTAGGCAAGGAGGCCGCTCGGCCCCATGGACTCAGTATTGCCGCGGCTGGGGCCGATGCCACTGCTGAATGTGGTGCTGCGTGGGGCGCGCCAGCCGATGTGCCTGCGCTTGGTGCCATCGCTGTTGTAACCTTTACCGGAGTGACGGCCACGTGCCGTCCGCTAAGCAAACTTCGATATTTGCTGGCGCTTTGATTGCTACCGATGTTCTGGTGATGAACAGTGCCTGGATTGTTTGCCGGGGTCAAGCCATGCGGACTCGGTTGTGCCCCGTGTTGCCGTGGGAGGGCCGCGCCAACGGAGCTCCCCCGCTTTGATGTGGAGGAGTTGGAGGGGGAGGAGGGCAAAATAACGGAGATGTTAGGTGGCCGCAGGTTGTTGAGCCGCCTCCCCCCGCGCGCAGTCGTCGGAGTCGGGGTGATACTAGCCAGCACTCCCGTTGGCGGTCGAGTCGTGGGAGACGCAAAAGCATCCGAGTCTAATGGGGTCATGCGAGTTTCGTCGCTCGGCACGGATGCCCTCACCCGAGCCGAGGTGGTGGAGTGCGAGATGGTGTCTAGCTCATCCGCGTCGAGGTTGTGACGTGAAATGTGCGTGGTGGAGCACTCGGAACTGCTGTGAAAGGAGGATGCATACGCTACTGACATCCTGTTGTGGCTCTAAGGTCAGCTTTCGTTGTATGAGCAAAACAGAAGCCAATGAAGGTTGATCTCGTATTGAAAATCTAGGATGAATACCAGGTTGTGCAAGAACGGCCGGAGGAACACAAAACGAGAGATGTTGCGGAGTAAAAGATTTGCAAAGAACAGCAAGCGTACATGCATATACGTAAGCGCAAAGGCAAAAGCAAACAAGGCAACTTGTAACTTCAAAAGATAGCCGCAGTAAGCGCACCGCCTTCACACACACACACACACTCTCTCTCTTACTTTCTATGGATCTTTTCGCGTGTGGGTTCGTCGGCCGTTGGTGCAGCTTCATATATTTCGTGCCGTTGGCGGTGCTTGGCGTTTCCCCGCAAGGACAAGATTCAATTTTATTATTCGTCTTTAAGGGTAGACAGAGGGGGGGTGAGAAGATATAAATGTAAGGATGGACGTGCCGCCACCGCTTCGGATCCGAGGTACTGCCGCGAAGCCTAATTGCGTTGAGGTGTGCACAGTTGTGAGAATAGAGAAGTCGAAAGCAGGAGACAAAAAGAGAGGGGGAGAGAAGAGAATTTTAAAAGAAGTTAGTAGAAGTGCGATACGCGCGACCCCGCCGTATGCGCATTCACCTGCAGCCGCACTTTGGGCTTGCAATCGGTGTCGTTGCACTGCCACCTTCACCAACGACGACAAGAAATGGGTGTTATATATATATTCAGAGGCAGAGCAGGCTCATGGTCTCCTTCGAGAAATAAATAAAAAGGGGAGACCGAGGGGTCCTCCCAGCGTGTGCGCGCGCTGGAAGTCCGCGTTTCTTCTTGAAGTGTAGGAGAGGGGAAATCGTCTTTTTTATATTCCTTTGCAGCATTCAAAAGTTTCGCTTGAGTTGTTGCGTGCATTGGTCCGTGATGGAAGGTACTGCCCAAGTCGCTCACCCTATTGCGTCTGCGCATCATGAACGATTGCCACACGCTGCATCAGGCAGCGTGTGTAAGACGGCGTGCGTGTGAGGCACGTCTACGCAAAAAAAAAAAAAGGGAGGAAAAAATGTGTGGGGAGAGAGCGCTGCTGCTTCTTGCTTGTCCCCGCATCCCAAACGGGGGGACAACAAAAAACGGGAGATGGACGCTGCAGAGAGGCGGAAAACTCCGTTTTGTTTTTCTTTTCTTGTTGCGGCGGTGTGCGGGCATTTCATCGTGAGCCGCGAGAAAAGAAGCAAAAAGGCGGGGGGCAATTCAGCAACTATACCCCGTAAGAGAGAACATTCAACTTGCTCTTCTGTGCTCGAAAAAGAGGGAAAAGACAACACAATTATATATATATATATATATATACGTGTATACACCAGCCTCTGTTACCTCCACCAACCTAGCTGTCAAGAACAGCTGCCATAGACGCTGTCTCCCCCTCCTCCTCCGCTCCAACAACAACATTGTATATGGCGCATATTGGCGTGATGAATGAAACACACACACGCGCGCGAGGCAGAAGAAAAAAAAAAAGCGGACGTCATACACGCACTTACGCACAGACAAACCTGAATTCCATGAGGCGGGCACCAAGCCACTAACCATTTAAAGAACTACTAACGCCTGAAGGCTGCAGAAGGAAGCCAAAAACTTCCACTTAAACAGAGGTAAAAGTGAAAAGAGAAAAGACTCTTCCCCCGACTCAATACATAAATATATATTGAAACGCCTGCCTAGATTTGTTGATGCAGCACGTTGCTGCTTCAGCGAGTCAAATATTATGATATATAAAATTTCGTGTACCGCTACAACAAAAAGAAGCACTGGAGGTCATTGAAAGAAAAACAAAACAGAGAAGAAAACGTCTGAACTGCCAGAGAAGACGCCACGGCTCCCCGCGGAGGAAAAAAGCGAGCCACACACTCCATCACACACGCACACACACACACACACACCTTCGTCAGTTCGTGTCTTTCCACTCTCGGCGGGCCGTCTTCTTGTGCGTTCGCCTTCTCCTTTTCTTTTCGTTTTTCATACCTTCACGAAAAGCGAAGACAGCGAGGCCTCCTTGTGAAGGCTGTGCACCGCCTGTGCCAGCAGTGGCGCCGTCGTCAGCACCGTCAGCTTATTGCACTTCGCAGATGTCGCCTTCTGATCGATGGAGTCCGACACAACAAGCTCCTCTAGCGCCGTGCACGCGTTAATGCGTGCGCAGGCGGGATCCGTCAAGATGCCGTGACTCGCACACGCGATCACGCGAGTCGCACCCATCTCCTTGAGCAGGTCGCACGCCTTGCACAGCGTGCCGGCGGTATCCACCATGTCATCAACAATCACGCAAGTGTAGCCCTTCACATTGCCCACCGTCTGCATCGAGTCCACCTTGCCAGCCTCCTTGCGACGCTTCAAGATGGTGACGATGTGGCTGGCGCCGATGCGATCAGCCAGCACGTTGGCCCGCTCCACACCACCGGCATCAGGCGACACAACCACCGTCTCGTTCTTGTCAAACCACGGCTGACGCATCAAGTAGGTGGCGAACTCAGGGAACATCAGCAGGTTGTCCACGGGGATGTTGCGGAAAAAGCCTTGGATCTGGCCGCAGTGGAGATCCATCGTCACCACGCGGTCCACGCCCATGCACTGCAGCAGCTGCGCCACCGCCGAGGCGGAAATCGGCACACGCGGCTCACTCTTGCGGTCTTGACGGCTGTAGGCGTAGTAGGGCACAATGGCAGTGATCCGCTTCGCGGAGGACAGCTTCAGTGTGTGGACGAGCAGCAGCAGCTCCATCATAGCAGTATTCACGTCCGTATTCACGCTGCCGGAGGTGGGCTGGATGATGAAGCAGTCATCACCGCGGACATTGTCCACTACCTTGACGTTCAGCTCGCCATTAGCGAACCGTTTGATTTCCGTGTGGCACTTCTCTACGTTGAGGCACTTGGCGACGTTATCAGTAAGGTCAGGGTTTGCGGTGCCAGAGATGAGTCGAATACGAAAGCCGGTTTCTACAGCGGGGCGGACATGCTGACGATAAAAAAAGGTCTCACCAGCGGCAACCTGCTGCGCCTTGTGCGGTTGAGCCTGCGGAGAGTTGTTTGACATCAAAATGATGTGCCTTGTGAAGTGACTGCCCTGCCCTGTGCCTTATGTTAGTTACTGTGTCACACGTGCGTCCTAGGAATGTTGGCGCCTTTCAGAATTAGCGATCGCGATATATATATAGTAACTTAATACTTCTATTAAATGGTGCCGTTCTCTTATTATTATTTTTGTTGTCGATGCTGCTTGTTACTCGCCAAGAAGGAGTGGGGGGGGGGATCAAGATTGCGTGTTCTGCTTCGATGGTGCCTACTGTGGCGTGAAGTGTCGAGGATATCACCGGAAAGGAGGGGTCACGGGAAGCGGATCTCGCGAATACCTTTCATGGCACGTGTGTCAGCGCAACGGTGCAAGAGCGACAAGAAGAAGGTGAAAATAAAAAGAAAGAAAGAAAGGATAGATCGACAAAGAGAACACAAAGTCCCGGCCTTCACAGAAGGCAGAGGCAGAGTGAGAACATCACGGATAACGCTTTGCTCTGATTTTCTGTAGGAGTTCGCCGACTGAAAATCAAAGGAGTGCGTCATGCATGCGTGCAGGACCGTGTTGAACAACGTTACGCCACATCACACGCGCCAGTAATATATATATATACAAGAATTAATGAATCATCAAGCAGGATTACGCAGAATGCAACGCAGGAAAAGATTCATCAATGAATAATAGAGAAGGTCAAACCGAAAAGGCGGCATGCATCGCGACACACCAACGCTGAACTTCGTCACGCATCAGCAGCGGGCGGGTCTCTGCCAAGAACACAAGGCAGGGCACCCGCAACTCTAAAGATCTAAACGAGGCCCCCATCTGTATCTCTATCAAGAGCCACTGTCGCCATACCGAGATTCAGAAATATGCAAACGCCAGCAGGCCACTCCGTAATAGCGCGAAGCAGGGAGCACGTGCAGTGCTAACCTCGCCTTCCTTGAGACCCCCACAAGTAGAGAGGGCCTCCGATCTACGAAGCAATGTACAGCATGGCTCTCGGGCCCATCGCTGGCACTTCGTGTGCGGCAAATTGAGGGAGAGGAGCTGCTTCATCCTTACAACGTCGGCATGCGCAGTTCAAAGGGCATCCGCACCCGTCACGCTGTGCGTAGCGTGGCGCGCACACCACCGCGTGTCCATCCCACTGCGCAGGTCTGTGTTGGAAGTACGGGGGGAGCACACATTGTGTACATTGGTGGAACGGTACAGCGCTGTGTACGCAGCAATCGCTGCTTCGGGGAGGCTTTGGCGCTTTGCACTTCCCCCTAGAGGTTGCTTCTGTCGCCGAAGGGGGCTGTGCTACACCTGCAGGTGCTTGACAGCCCTCCTTGCCATGAAATGGTTGAGCTTGGTGAGACCGACGACGCCAGCATGCTGCGCAGTGGCATCGATCCACGTGATGCTTCGCACTGTAGTAATTACAAAACGCGCAGTCTTTCCTCTGATAAGTCGTGGGCATGTTCGACTATTATTATTTTTTAATGAGTGCGTCGACGACTTGGGGGATGACTCCCGATCAACAGGGGGCATAAGCAGGGGCATCACAGCCAATAAGGAGGGTAGCAGTAGACGCAAAGAAGCACACACAAAAAAGGGGGGAAATAGGCGGCATGCGGAGCAGCTCCTCTGAAAATACGTGGCGCAACGCGGCCACCGTGTTTGCCTTGGCACCAGTGGTGTAACGGGAGTCACAAGCGCTTGTACACGCCATTCTATCTCGAGACTTGCTTCGCACGAGCGCCGGCCGCTGACACATAGCGTCCGAATGTTACACCTCCGGCATTCATAAGTACCGCCGTAGCTCATTCAACTTATTTTTTTCTTTTCTGCAGTTCTGAAAATAGTTACTGTTATTGATAAGCACCCGAAGCACAACGCTGCCAGCCTCCGCACCACAGATTGGTCTCCTCACCATCGAAGGCAAGCGCCACCAGCAGCGCCAACAAATTCTGACGAACGCAGAAAAGACGGTCACTCCTCAAGCCGCCTCCTATTTTAATCTGCGGCTACTTGCGCTTCCGCGACGCTCTGTTCGGCGAGGCCGCTGCCGTCGTACCGCTGCCAGAGGAAAGGAGTTTCTCCGAGTCCCTCTCGCTTTGCGCCCACAGCGACTTGGCCCACTCTGGCAGCACACCCGCTTCCGTCCACGGCCGCTGCAGCTCGCCCTCTGCCTTCTCGCCCCTCACGTAGATGCGAAACAGCTCGGACTGGTAGAGCGCCTTCGGGTTGTTCAGGCTCTGCAGCAGCAGAGGGAAGGGCATGCCGTAGCGCACAGCAAGGAAGCCGCTGATAGCCGCTGATATGGCCGTCTTGGTCACGAGTAAGTCGCGCAGCTTCATCAGATCGTACTCCCAGTGCTTCTGAACGCTCTCCTCATTGGTATACGCATCCTTGACTCGAATGAGTGTCCTGTCACCTGTCTGCCAGATCCGAATGAAGAGATAAATACCCACGAATGCAATCGCGATGTGGACAGCGCAGAACACATAGAAGATGCGCTTCTGGATATCGGGGTCGGTACTGTCGATGCTCCAGCTCAGCAGCAGAATGGTGAGAGGCACCAAGACGTTCATGCTTCCTGCCGTAGATAGTCCAAAAGGAATGAAGCAATAACAGAGATGAAGGGCAACGTCAAAGCGCTGTTAATGCGTTTCAAGTGGCAGCTACGTATTCCCGTTTAACGAGAGCGACTGTGTCTGACGTGTACATTTGATTTTAAGGGGGGGATGAAGGGCAGATAAGAGTAACGGCAAGAAGGGGGAGCAGAGCGAACGGATAAACGGCGATCATCATTTTGCATCGTCCCTCAGAACTCAACGGGGACTCCGAGGAGACAGCAGTTCAGACTTGAAATCCTTCTGTTTCCTATATATTTTTTTCTTTCTTTGAGAAATTTTGGCATGGCCATCGCATGGCCCGAACTCTGATTTCCACACCCATCATAGCACACGTGTACCATCTGCATTAGGTGCAGCTGTTGTTGTCTTTGCATTTCCTTTCTTTGCTTTGGATGTTCACGGTGGTCTTCCCCGCTTTTAAAAACAGAATGTAAGGTCTTCAACGCCAGAGCACTCCTCAACGCTTACACGACGGAAACAAATTAAGTTACAACTTAAAAAAAAAAATCGAGAGCCATTCTCGTAGAGCAGCGCAACCGCAAGAGCAGGAAGGGGCACTGTGCGGCATAAACAGTCACGGAGAAAAGGCAACACACACACACGCGATCTCGATCTGGTGTTGATTTTCCGCTCGAGCACCCTCCACTTCTTTCTGTCTTCTTTGTTCTCTGACGCCTTCGCGGCCGCGGTTGCTGATGGCAGCCCTGTGCTGTGCTGTGCTGTGCTGCGCTGTGCTGTGCTGTGTGCTCTTCTCATAGAGCTTTTGTTTGCCGGCGTTGGTGCCGCATCAGGACAGGCAGCGCATACGAGAGCCACAAGGTGGGACGCGGTTCGCTCGAGTGAAAGAGACGTCACCCTGAGCAGCCCTTTCCAGCCCAGGAAGACGCATGTCACAAGCACCACCACTGCACCCCGATGAAACGACGGACATACTTGAAACAGCACAAATAAATATATGTAGGATGGACCAAGAGGGAAGCAGCGCGTACGGTCGCGCCTCTTCTCCCCTTGTCCCTCTACACTATACAATCCAGCGGCTCCGTCCCTCTTCGCCGGTGTTGTTTCCGGGCCCTCTTAGCGCATCAGGGACTTCCAGTTCATTGGACGAAACAGATTCAGCCCTTCGTAGTCCGTCGTCACGACCAGACCAGGGATCTGCATGTGCCAGTGCGCCTCCTTCGGGTGCGTCAGCCCCTGATGCTGGAACATGAGCTGGTCCGGATACTCCTTAAGCCTACCACTAAACAGCTCACCCACCGCCTCCTGCTCCTCGTTGGCGTCACGCTCCAGAGAGAGATCCCACAAGGTGCAGCGGCCGTCATCGCTGACTACGGACAGCACACTCTCATTGTGCGGAGCAAACTCCACCGACGTGATCGCCTTCTTGTGTAGGGCGATGCGTTGAATCGGGTCAGCGCTGGCTATACGACGGAGGTCCCATACCGCAACGGCGCCGCTTTCCGCACCAGTGACAAGCAGGTGCGAAGCCTGCCGCGCACGGTTCCAATCCGCCACGTTGATGTCCGTGGGGTCTGCCTGGAAGCTGATCTTGCTCGTGCGCATATCGCGTGTGTCCCACACCTCAACCACACCGCCGGCGCGTGCAGTAATGAGAACGTCCGCCTGCGTTGGGCTCCACTGAATCTCTTCGATGGACATCGCCCCCGCAACGGTGCTGCTCGCCGCGTTCTTCCAGCGGCCGTCCTCGGTTGGCTGCCAAACAAAGAGTGCCCCTGCGCAGTCACCGGAAGCGAAGACGTGTTGCTTCACCGGGCTCCAGTCCAGCCCGTATCCCTCTGTCTTGTGCGAAGTGGACGGCGTGCAGAACTTCAGCGGCTGCGCCTTCTTCTGCCCCGCCTGCTCCGGCTTCTTCCACGCCTGCGCCTGCTCCTTGGACCAGTTCGAGAAATCTGTCAGGGCCCGTACATCTGACTCAATGTCAAAGACCTGCACATGGCCAGCGTCGGACCAGACCGCAACCAGCTGGCTACCGCTGGCTGGGTTGTTCTGCGGGCAGCACCGCACCCGGTTCGCCGTGCCATAGTGCTTAATGGAGCGGTGATGCACCACCGGCTCACCGTCGTTCACCTCCTCACCCGCCTCGTCGTCGTCGTCGTTGCTGTCGCCATCGTCGCCGATGTAGTCCTCCTCCTCGCTCTCGTTGTCGCTGGCCACATCGTACTTAGTGCGGCACATGTTTGTGACGTGCAGGATCAGCAGCTCATTTCGGGCGTTGTCATCCGCCTGTGTGCCGCAGACAAGCAAGGTGGAGAGCGGGTACTTGGTGTGGTTATCCTTATTGTCCTTCACAACATCGAAGGAGAGACAAGGGTACTCGGTGCGGAGCTGAAAGAAAGCGTCGTAGGCCTTGTTCGAGAACTCTAGCTTCATCGGCGCTCCGCCCTCGGCCATACCGGCTTCTTCCACGTCGCCACGCCAGACGGAGACCTCGCCCGCACCCGCCTCGCCATCACCGTCTTCGCCGTCAGCGTGGCCGGCGTCTTTAAACGAAATAGACTTGATGCCCTTTGCCACGGTTGCAGAGGACTCCTTCTGGAACTCGGCGTACTCGTCGTCGTCCTCGTCGCTGGCCTCGATGATCTCCTCCTCCTCATCCCCTTCATCTTCGATGATGTCGCCCTCCTCCTCGTCCTCCCAGCTATCGTCATCGTCGTCTTCCTCGACTTCGCTTCTCTTCTGTTCCTCGAGCTCACGCTGGCGGCGTGCCTCCTCCTCGGCGGCCTGCATCTCCTTTGCGTCTTTGGTACGTGAGCGAGCCCCAGGAACCTCCTCGTCCTCACGCGATGAACGCTTGGCCCCCCGCTTCATGGCTGTTCGTATGTGTGCTTGTATGTGTGTGTGTTTGTGGCGACAAAGTGAGGCTGACTCTTGCTTTTCGCATGTAGTCAGGTCAGCAATTACTTCTGAATACTTCTATGGATGAAGAGGCAAACAGGGAACAGAGAGCTCAATAGCAGAGCAAAGAAGATGTGCACAGCAGGGCAAGAAGCGCTGTGATTTGCGGTGAGAGAGGTTGTTGTTGTTTTATACATGACGCTTCCTCAAGGCACTTTGCGAGAGAAGCACCCGCCATCGCCCACGAGTTGAAAATGAAAGCAGAAACTTTCATTGTAGAAGAGGGTGCTCAACCAACGATGCGGCGATGCTGCATAGTACGCGTAGAAGAAGGAAAACAATACTAACCGAGTGCAGGGCATGGCACTTCTCCCTCTGCGTGTGGTTCTCCGCTACAGATACAAAACAGAGGGAGGGTGGAAGTCCGAGTTGGTCACCTCCGCGAGGTTCAACCGAGTGTATCTTCGAATTGTCGACAAACTAATAGCAACAGGAAAGCCAAGCAAATGCGCCACCGAAGACACAATAAGAAACAAAAAACAAAGAGAGAGAGATCAAGAACAAATGAAGCAAAAAAAAAAAAAAGCCAAGAGAACTGAGAGACAACACGGCGCATGCTAACATCAGCGATGCAAGACGCTCTCACTGCTGGTGCGCCAAACCTGTCGGAGAGTTTTCAGAGAACATAAACGAAAAAAAGGAAGCCAACGCTGGAGAAAACAAAGTGAGAATTGAAAGAAGCACGGCATCCAAAAGCGCCAAGATGCGTGAAGAAGGAATCGACCAAATCCAGTGGATCGGCATCTGCATGGCGGACTACCGTGCACCTTCCATCCTTTGTCGTCGTCGTCTTCGCGCCTATCCAGCTCTGCTGCCCCTTTGATTCGCCTCTGCAAGCCTCCAACGCTAAGCCGCTCTGATTCTCCTTTCTTGAGAAAGACAGCTACAGCCATCGCTTCAAGCCTCAGCGCGCCACACGAAGCAGGAAGCCTGGCAAACGAGGGTGTAAACCATCCAGCACGGTCGTAACGCAGCGCAAAAGCAGAAGGGGATATACATGACGTGCAAAGAGGTAGCAGAAATCGTGGGGGAGGAGGGGGGGATTGCCGTCTACCATCTGCAGGCACCTTTAGAGTAACATGCATATATATGTTGTTGGCATACTCAACTTCATTCGTTGCGTTCTCTCGCTTGCGCTCCCATTTAAGCTAGCAGCGCCAAAATAAAGACTACGCTTTTCAAAAAAAAAAAAATCAATGATGTTGCAAGCGCGAGAGCGAACAAACAAACAAAAAGAAGATGCGACAGATGCCCACAGCGTTCATCCCGTGTCCTTCGAACTCTACGAGAGTGCCTGAAGGTTCTTGAGGCGCTCTGCGATGTCGTCCTCGTCTACCTGCTGGTGCCGCGCCGGCATCGAGATCTTGCTCTGCGCCCCAACGCTCAGCTTCTCGCTGATGTCGATGTTGTTCTCCGCTGCCACCTGATCCATAAGGGAGTCGACCTCGCCGATGGGGACCGTGCCAGCAGACGAGCTCACGAAGGCGGCATCCATCACACCGAGGTTCACATCCATGTTCCCAACCTGCTGCTCAAATGTGTCCATAACCTTCGCAATCTTCATCGGGTCCATCGAAGTCAGAATCTTATCCATTCCCTTCACCGTCGTCTTCATGGATTTGGTTACCATCTGCATCTGCATAGCCCCCTGCACGCGCGACGCCGCGGCATCCAGGCGAGACGACAGTCGCAGGTAATTCAGCGCCTCGTTGCGCTTCCGAATCGCGTTCTCGGCGTAGATGCGGGCTGCCTCGGGGTTTCCCTTTTCCAGCGCCTTCTTCACACTCAACTTCTCCTTCTCCGACGCCTTCTCTGACGCCGTGGCGCTCTTATTCATCTGCTTCGACGCAAACTTCATGTTGAAGATGATTTCGTACATGTCGTCTTCCTTGCCCATTTTCTTTTCGCTTTGCGGATGTGCGCCGGCTGCTGCCTGCACCTGGACCGATATAAAGAAATTGATACAATGAGAGGCGCTGCCCCTCGTCAAGACAGCAAGGAGGCACCCGCTGGGTTCTTAGCCGCCGTGCCGTGGCCTTTTTCCGTTCAAAGCCAAGACAGTGAAAGAAAAACGAAAGAGAAATCGAAAGCGGAACCCACGTGTAGCAACTTCTCCAGCGCGGGCACAACAACAGCGATTGACACTCGCGAGAAACAGGGAAGGCAAAATAAGGAATTTCGGCAACACAGAGAGAGAGATGTGGTGAGGACAGAGAAAGATCAAGAGCGCGTGCATGTGTGCGTTATGAACGAGAGACGCAGAAGGAAAACTCAGAAATTACACGCCCTCCACAGCCTTGCCCGTGGGCACACAAGAGAATAAGCATCGGCGGCCCATTGCTACTAGGAGTACCGCTTTGTCAAACCGCGTAGAACAACTTGCGAATAGAGAAATTTAGCTGAACGTCACCTTCGCATCTCCAAGACGCACGAATACGGCGCAAAAGGAAGGAAGACAAGACCTCACAGGAAACATCGGCAATGGAGACCTCCTGTCACATGACTCTATGAAACACACAAAAACAAAAACGTCAATCGAAGCAGAAGAAGGCGCATGCGAAGCCACGACAACGTCTCCATAAGAGAAAACAACGGCAAAGAAGGCGAAAAACACGCATGCATACAAAACTCAACGGAGCGGCACACTGTAAAAACAAAGGGCATCACGAGTTCATCTCCTTCGAAAGCCGCGCTTCATGCAGTATGGCATAGAGCAGCGGCACAGATGACGGTGCAGCGGCCATGTTCAATTCGGATGCGAGTACGCGGCGCGGCAACTGGCAGTCCGGCGTGCGCCCCTCTAATTGAAAGGTGGCCAACGTGTGTTCGAGGCCGTTGAAGGTCAAGTATTCTTTGATAAGCTCGTTGATGATCATGTTCTCTGGTGGCACGAGTGGATTCTCCACTGCACGACTATCACCGTCAGCCGTGACATCGGTGAGGCGCTCGACGATGGCGGCACGAAGCTCTGCCTTGACGTGGCCAATGGTCCCGTTCGCCTCCAACGACTCACGCATCGCCGCCTTCAGAGACTCCTGGCTCGGCATTTCCGCGCAAGCAAAAGAATTTAGAAAAACGCTTGTTTGCTCAGATGTTAACTGCTAGTGAAGAAAAGGAGAACTCAACGGCGTTTGCACTCGCGGCAGCTGGAGTTGGTGTGTGCGCACGTCTGTGGGTGTGTGTGTGTCCACTCTATCTGCGTACGTCGCTGCATATATAGATAAATAGAGAGAGATGCAGATATATGGATATCCCTGTTTTGTTTATGTTCTGCGAAAACACGCTTCTCCGGAGGGGGAATGACGACTCTTCAAATATAGAATCACGGCTGACGGTGTCGTTGCTGCTGCAAGCACAAGGGCGCCGTCTGTTCTCGTGTCGCACGCACGAAATGACAATGAAAGAAGGAGGGCATCGGAAGTGATGAAGCGTAAACGTGAGAGACCCAGAGCGGTTTCCGCGCACTCGCTCCTCAGCGGCGTTGCACACACACACACACACACACACACGTGATAATAATAATAATGACGACGTGCAAATGTGGCCACTCCATCCTTCCCAGACGGCGACTTCGACACTACGCCGCAGCACGACCTGCGGCACCCCCCCCCACTGTTGCCAATGTTTCTCCTATGCTTTGTTAATATAAAAGTGTGCGTGTGTGCACAAACGCACTGAGCACTCTACAGAAGAGAAAGCCTGCGCATCACACAAAACATCATCACCGCCCCCACCACGACCCCTCCAGCTGTGTACACCACGTCAGTCGGCAACCAGTTCTGCTTCGCCGGCAGTGGATCCGACAGATCGCCACTGGCAGTCTCAGTAGCAGCCGTCAGCGCGCCCCCTTCGCTACGGAAGCCGCCGATTCTGCCTTCTCTGACGATGGCATTTGGCATTCGGTCATGCGGAGATAGACCAACTTGGAGAAGCAGGCGCTGCACCGCGCGCTGCGTAGGTCCGCCCGTACAACTTTGTCCAGCAGGAGGAAGGGCCGCCGCCGCCGCTGGCACGCCACTACCGGCAGTTGACGATGCCGGTGCTGCCGCTGCGCTGTCTTCCGCATCTGAGACGGCAGCAGCCTTCTTGCTCTTCTTCCGTTTTCGCTTCCCATCCGTCGGTACCACGGCAGTAAAAGTCTCTCCAGCAGGCCCCGTCTCCGCAGTGCTGTCATTCCGATCCATCACGCCCCTTTCTGTGTTTCCCCTTGCCGCTGCTTCGTTGCTTTCCTCAGCAGACTCTTCTGCCACCACATCCATCGCCGATCCTTTGCCCGCCGGCTTCATCTCCAACGGCAACACGAAGTACCCGCAGGTGCGCCCTGCCACCTCATCGTGCGCAGCCATTTCAAGTGGTTCACGCTGGCGCACGAGGCACTTTTTTTTAGAGAGCCCCACCACCTCCGCCGTTGCGTGGAAGCGTCGCGGTAGACGCATCTTGGCCACCACTTTCAACTCGTCGTCTTTGCCTTTCGGGTCGTGGGCGATCTGCAGGATAGTCGAAGACCCGGTCAGGGCCAGCAGCACCTGTGCCTCGCTCAGCGCACATGCGAGCAGCTGCGGCGTAGGGAGTGCGAAAGTGGGGGCCGAAGAGGGCCGCGGTGGCCGCTCTGGCCCCTCGGCTCCGTCCCCGTGTCCCTCACGTTGGTCCGCACCTTCATGCAGCGCGCTGTCAACGTCTTTGTCCATGCCTGCGCTGATGCTGCCCTGTCGCGCACGGCTGACAGACTGGGACTCAAACTGCGTCAACACCGGCTTCGGCGTGTGCAGGGTGCCATTGCGGCCCACGTGAAACGCATGCACCGTCCAGTCATCGTTCACCACAAACACCAAAGGCCCGACGCTGCCGGTGGCGACCGCCGTTCGTGTCTTGCCGTGTCGGCACTTGCGATTTGGCAGCTGGCACTCGCTCGTTAACTTGCTCCGCTGCAAGTCCCATACACGCAGCACCTGCTTTGTGATGCAAACGCCACAGAGAATGGAGCCGGGGCCAGCAGTGGGATACGCAACCGACTCGTCCACGCGTAATACCTTCAGCCGTGTGGGAGACTTCAAAACCTCCACCAACATCGTCGAAGAGGTGCCACCCGTCGCCTTACTGCTTGTTGGGGCGGCAGCTGTAGAAGCAGTAAGCAACGTGTTGCGGTTGTGGCTGTGGCTGTCGGCTGGCAAATCCAGGGCAATGTATCGATCGCCTACCCACGTAACGCGCCTCGACATCACCGTAATCAGCTCACACAAGAGCTCGCCGACCTCACCGTTCGAAAAGGAGAAGAGGCGCAGCACCGCCTGTGTGGCGTTGAGACGCCCTGTGCTTGGTGTGGCAGAAGCCGCGGCACTGGCCGTTGGGCACACCATCACAATGCGCGTCTGTGCCGTGTTTAGTCCAAAGGCGTAGACGACACCGCCATAGAGAAGCTGTGTGGCTAATGGCGCTACAGTGGAGTCTTTCGCCGCTGCATCTCCGCTGACGGTGCTTGGATGCTCAATGAACAAATACTCGCGCTCTGCGTGGATGAATACAAAGCGGCCGTCTTTGAGAGTGGCCATTTGAGTTTGGTATGGTCAAAGCGCCGCCTCTGCGCCGGAAGGCGTGTACAACGCAGCCCCTCGCGGTCACAGCAAAGAGTTGGCCACCACAAGCGTGCGAGCCTTCCAGACTGTGGGTGGAGCGTTTTGAGCGTAAAGAAGTCCTTTCGGCGTTGTGACAGCAACCGAGCGAGAAGCACCAACGCAACCCTGCAGAGATGTTAAGAAAACTACAACCAAAAAAAGAGATACGAAACAAAAGCAAAGTACGATTGAAGATGGCGCATGCAAACATGTGAAAGCTGGCGCCGCTTCCCCTGAAGAAGAATCGGAGACGGCACGCCTCGCTCCCCTCAAGGTGAGGTGAATGCCGCTTTGCACAGACAGCAAAGGGGGGGAGGGCGGAGGGAGTCTGGCTCTACTCTCTGATGAATAGATTCCTCTTATGACGCATCAGACGGCATACAATTTCATTGTGAAGTTATACACGCAACAAGGTTTCAGTATACATTGAAGGTATTCCACGGTCCGATCCTTCCCCGCTGGCAGAGGCACGTAGCGCCGAACGAAGACAGAGCAATCGAAAGAAGGCAGAAAGGAAAAATAAAGGCCTCGATGGGAGGCAGAAGTCAAAGGCCCATCCACCATCTCTTGGTCATCTGAGCGGACGAAGCAATGTTCATTTGGCAGCGTGCGCACCGCATGTCATATGCCCTCGGCACACAAAATTTCACTGAGCGAGAACCTCTGCGGCATCCGTTGTCATTGTCAGCGAGTCATGAGCAGTTGCATGGCGTCGTTCACATGCTTCTCTTCCGGCCATTGCGCTGTCCATGAAGTCGCGCCAAGCTGCACCGAGGAGAAGTCGCTCCTCTTTCTCCAGTTTCACAAGCAACGACACGGTGTCATTGTGCAATGAACTTGTCCAGTGCCCATTGGAGTTCAACCTTGTTTGCTCAAGCTGTGATGGTACGTAAACGTGACCAGGGACGCTCGTACGCGCAAGGCGACCCTCACGAAGTCCCCAGCGGCCTACATGGCATGCTTTAATAGCCAGCGAATCCAGCGCTTCATATGTCACACGCATCCGCAGCAGCGCCTCATACTCATTAAAGAGGCTCGCGGAAAACGAAATCATGTACGCCTGGAACACCCACTGCCGTGCCTCGGCCTCCTGCAGCATCAACAGCTGGCGCGACCTATCAAACAGCATTTCGGCGAAAACAGCGTGGGGTAGATCGGCGCTGTCATCCTCAATAAATCGGCGCTCCTCCGCCTCGTCCGCTGCAAGTAGCTCACGCTCTCGACGGCAGACGCCTGTGCTAGATCGAAGGAATCCTTGCTGGAGCGCGTCCCAGGCCGAGAGGTACTCCTCGACCAGCCCAAGTCGATCCTGCAACTCATCCTCTTCTAGGAGCGGCAGACCATTTTCTACAGACGCGGAAGTTACAGGGGCCGAAACACAGAAGAAGCGATACGCATCCCAAGCATCAATGTGTTGAGCCATTGCTTACGGTAGTACGAACGAAAGGGCAGCCTCTTGCTGCTGCTTGTGTGGTCGTTGTTTGATTAAAGATGAGGACGAGATGAAACATGCGTGAAGAGGCGCAAAACAGTGGGCGGCAACCCGAACAGTGTGCCCACCGGAAGAACTCGCAGGCACTCTGTGAAGCCTTCCACGGAAGGTGACACAGCACGCCGAGAGTAGCATCGATGTGTATACACGCCGACAGGGCATCCGCAGTTCACCTCCCGGCTCCTTCGCCCGCGTCCACCTCTCCGCAGGCTTGGCCACCTATGGAAGAGCAGGCAGATTGCACCGGAAGGCACAAAAAAAGACTACGAGCAGCACTGTTGTCACTTTAAGGGAGCAACAACTGCGAAAAGCTGCTTCGCCTTGCCAAGTGCCGAGCTCCAAAAAATAATGCTTGAGCATGAGCATCGTCCTCCCCAAAGAGAGAGGCTCTTCTCACTCGCGTATCTCCGGGGCAAGGCGCCTGAGACTGTTTAAGTTCTATATTGTAGTTGTTGGTGTAGCTTTTAATTACTGCGTGTTAACTGGGCCGTTCTTGCACTGCGACAGAGATGAAAATGAAAGAGACCAGAAGAACACAAGCAACAACAACGGCGAGATGTTCTTCTCAAAAAAAAAAACAAAGAACGTGAAACCGGCGTCAGCGGAGAGCGCCAGCACTCCTTCAGCCGCTTCCCCCGTTCTGTCACTGCCGCCCGTCTCACTCATCTTCATTCTCAAGGGAACACAAGAACACCAAAGAGAAAAACAAAAAAGAAAAATATCTCTTAACGACAGCAACAAGCACACAGCGCGTCATTGCCTTTAATTTAATACTTCACAACCTCCTCCCCATCCGCCTGCGGTGAGCCCCTCCTCCCTATCTTAATCGGTGTCAGCGTTGGGGTTACAGGCGCTCGTGATTTCCTCCAACGGGAAGGGCGAGAAACAGCACACACACATACACACACACACACACAAGCATTTCCCCTGCTCAAAAGCTGATGAAGCAAAGATTAATGATAATCCATCGTTGTTAGACGTTGCCTTAAACGGAAAACAGAGGGGAGAAGACCATTTACTCAATCGAATTCGCTATTGCCATGATAAAGACGCAAAGCTCATGTAACCGTCTAGCCCCCTCAACACTGCGCTGTTCGGAGTAGAGAAACGGCGAACAGGGCGCAACACAAAGCAGCGTCTTTTTTTTTTTTTGCAATCGCCTGCGTCGCGCTCAGCCAGGGAGCCTCACCACGACGGAAGAGAGCATGGCGAAGGAAATTCAGCAGCAGCGCAACACCACTGCACGACCAACGCAGCAAGGGCAAGAAGAGAAGAAAAACGGTGAAAGTGGGTCCGTCAATGAGAGCAGGAGCGATGGAAGGCAGAGAAGAAAGCACACCGCGAATCTGACTCACCCTCGCCCCCACCCCCTTAACGCCGGTCACGTGCACCGTTGCTCTTCACCTTACCCGTAAACAGGTGCATCGGGCGCAGGTTCGGGACGTGGTGATCGCCCTCGCCCTTGCGAGCCTGTCGGGCCAGCGGCCGCACCTTCACCTTGCTGAGCTTCACGGCACGCAGCTTCTCATTCACGTCGCGGTAACCATCACCGCGGTTGACGCTAAGGCTGCGCTCGCGATTGGCGGAGGTCGCGCTGATGCTACGAGTAGACTTGGTGCTAACGTGGGCTGAGCCAGAGCGGTCGCGGAGGAGGGCCTCCTGGGCGACGGACATGGAGCGGCCGCGCTTACGCGTTGCGGCGACCTCGCCGCTGCCATCCGCGATGGACTTCGAGCGGGCATCCTGGCTACCCGTACGCTTGTTGAACTTGTCGATGGCGGCAGCCTGGCTGTGCGTGCGGCGGATTGCCGGGTTCTTCATTGCGCGCTCCATCTTGAGGACCTTCACCTTGTCTTTTATGAACTTGACCGCTTCAAGCGTGTCATCGTCGAGTGTGTGCGTGGCGGGCTTGCGCGAGGCCTCCAGTTCCAGCTCCTCCAGCCGGGCCTCCTCCTCTGCCTCTAGCTCAATCAGACGCTGGTGGATGTCGGGGTCGATGTTGTCGTAGATGTTGTGCCCGTCCATGATATCCGGAATCACATCATCCACCCACGACGGGTCCTCGAGGTCCCACGTTTTGCGTTCGTTGGGCTGGTACTGGCCCGGGCCACCGTTCTCCCACTCGTAGTCGCGCTCCGTCTTGCGTCGCTGCTTCGGCGGCTCACCGGTGGCACGTTCCTGCAGCACCGTCTCCGGCACGTAGGGCGACCGCTCCACTTCGTCTCGCTGCTGCGGGGTGGCGCAGTAGAGACGATTTTGGATGGCTTGGAAGCGGCCAGAGCCCTCCTTCTGCTCAGAGCGGTGAGCCAGCAGCACGTCGCAAGCCACCGTCTTCAAGTCGCCGACGCCGACGTCCGTCAGCGTGCTTGTTGTGATCCACTTCGCGCCAGCCTCCTGGACGGCATCCATGATCCGCTCCTGCTCCGCCAGCGAGATTTCGTCGATGGTGCACACATCACATTTGTTGAAGACGACAACGACCGGCTTGCCAGTGAAGAGGGGGCCGATCGACTTGAAGAGGGAGATCTGCTGCTCGATGGAATATCCGCACTGCCCGCTCAGGTCCATGAAGAAGAGAATGCATGCGCGCAAATGAGCCAGCGCGGTGATGGCCTGCATCTCAATCACATTACGCTCCTCCAGCGAGTGATCTAAAATGCCGGGCGTGTCGATGACCTGCCAGGTGGCGTACTTGTAGTCAGTGTGACCCACAAAAAGAGACTTGGTGGTGAAGGCGTACGGCTGCACCTCCACATCAGCGCGCGTCACCTTGTTCATGAAGCTCGACTTACCCACATTTGGGAACCCCGTCACCAGTAGGGTGCGCGCGTTGGGGTCAATGGAGGGAAGACGAGACATGTGCTGGCGCACCTTCTCGAGGTAGGCAAGGGCGCTGTTAAGCTTCTTGCAGGCGGTAGCCATGCGGCCCAGCGCGGCACGCTTCAGCTGCTTACAGCGGTAAAGAGAGTCGCCGTACTTCAGCAGACGGACGTAGTCACGGCCGATGTTGTCCACCATGTGGCGTACCGCACCGACCTGGCCCAGGGCAACCTTGTAGTGGTCTCGATCGTAGAGCACGTGCATCAAATCGCCGTAGAAAGGATGGATGTCATCCATGCGGGGGAACTCCTGCAAGATGTAGGTGAGCTTCTCATTGATGGTCTTCTGTGTGAACTTCACCTTGCGCATGTAGAACTGCCGAATACGCGAGATGTGGTATCCGCGGTGCACAACAGTGGGGGTCTTGCGCTGCGTCTTCGAGAGCACGATGTCCATGAAGTCCTTGTAGGACGGGACGACGGTGATCGTCTTGAAATTATACACAGACGACATGGCGAAGTCTCAACTCTTTTTGTGCTTTAAAGGGAGGGGAAACAAAATAAAAGAAGAGGATTTTTACGGTGAAATGGGAACAGCAGGCGCTTCGTCTTTCAACACCACTTCGATTCGAACAGGGAGAAGAACAAACAGAGCACAATCAAATTTAAAGAGAGAGAGAGAGCAAAGAAACAAAGGCAGGTTCAGCCGCCCTTGGAACTGAAGGATGTTAGTGCCCTACCCGAATGTACACTCTTTGACTACGTGTGGGAGAAGAAGAGAAGGAAAACAAAAAAAAAAGGAGCGATGGAAAGCGGATAGACGCAGAGACAAAGGGAAATTGAGAGGAAGAAAGGGGAGAGAGCGCCTTGCATTTTGCACGAAGCACAAATCCTGCGCTGTTACCCTGCCATGCACTAGGACCCGTCAGTGCTGCGCATCGAAAGATCACTTAAGATTCAGTAGCTGCGCAGATGCAATAGCGCAAGCCAGCGGGCGTCTACGACGCCTTCAAGAAAAAAAGGAGCCGAAGAAAAGACAAAGGTATTCCATTAGAAGGTAAGTGAAGTTGATCTCTTTTCTTTCTTTTCTTTTTGTTTTTTGACAGCCGCAAGTGGCTGTGGAAAGCACTGGCGTCGCTCGTTTACGTTGTTACTTTTCCACATAAGTCATTAGTACAACGGTGCGTTAAGGCACAATGGATAAAGACACGGCAAAGAAACCGGCGTCGCAGCCCCCACCCTTTCCAAACAAGTCATCGAGCAAATGAAAAAATGGAGGGGGGGAAGGGGAAAAGGCCCAGAAAACAAATTTAGTTTCGAAACACACACGAGAGGCACAAGAATCCCCAACACCAGCGGAGGAAAGATAGATAGATATAATTTTATTTTCTCTTTTCCAGCTCTGTACGCACGCGCACAAGAGAAGCGAAGACTCGCCCATAAAAAGAACTAAACAAATAAGATAGAGAGAGCAAACTGTTTGTACTGACGTGCTCCATCCCATTGAACAGATGCAATCAGCAAAAGGATGCAAAGCCTACACGGCTTGCCTGCTTCTTCAATGCAGAAACAACACGAGATTTACGATATATCCATAAATAAAAGGAAACAGTGAGATGAAACTAAAAAGCAATCCGTTGCTGGCGTCGGTCTGAAATCTTTTTGAAACTACCCAACGGCGCTGCGCGTTTGATGCTGCGGATATCCTCTCCGATGAAGCAAAGAAGCTTTAAGCCCCGTGTGGAGCAAAGCAATCCTTTTGCGGACCTTTGCAAAGGAGTCAAAAACACAAAAAAAAAAAGGAGAGAAGGAAAGAAAAGGTGGACTACTCCCCCCCCCTCCCCCCTCCCCATACCCACACCCACACGCCTCGACGCTCTGTATAAATCGTCGCACATCCACTGGTGCCCAAACAGCAGGGCAGCCTCCTCCCCAAAAAAAAAAATACGTCGGATGTGCAGGTTGAAACACGCTTGAAGAAAGAAAGAAAAGGGGGGGAGCATTGAAAGAGTGCGTGTGTGGCAAATGACGGTGGTGCAAAGCGCGACTCCGTGCTGCCTGACCTCCTGTACGTCCCCAGCACCAAATAAATTTGAGAACCGAGAAAACGTTCTTTCCCTTCCTTCTCAACAGACGCTACACGTCACAGAAGACGACAAAAAAAAGGGGGGTCACAGCAGTAAGTTGATCAGAAACGCGTTTCCCTCCGCCTATTCATCGGAATGAAAAAATGCAAAAAGGAACAAAGACGAAGTGAAGGGCGGTGATGTGCCAGGGCTTCTTCGTCACGGCGTCCGTACCCCGAAGAGAGAGGCTGCAAGACGCGTATCAGCTAGGCTTTCTTTCCTTTTCTTTCTTATTGTTCCTCGGTCACGGAGTAGCTACCGTCGCCGTCGAGGAGCACGACTCTACGGTGCAGCTTGCGCAACGTCTCACGATGCGATACGGTGATCAACGTCACGCCGGCTTTCTGAAGCAGACTGTAAAAGTAGGGCTCGTCGTCCTGCGATATGGCGCTGGTGCACTCGTCCAAGAAGGCAAAGGTAGGACGGTGTAACATCACACGCACCAGCGCCACACGCTGCCGCTCACCACCAGAGAGCACCTGCTCCCAATTCTTTGACGCATTCAGGCCACCCTCACGCTCCATCATCACGCCGAGTCCGAAGGAGTTTGCCGCCTCCATCAGGACCTCGTCAGGCACAAATGCCTTCTCCGGCACCTCCTTCGTGGCATCCGCTACCGCACTGGGATAGGTGAGCAACGCACGCAGCGAGCCGGGAGGCAGGTAGGTGCGCTGCGGTAAGCACATGAGGGAGTCAGCTGACGAGGGAATGGTAACGATGCCCTTCGCGGGCAGCCAGAGGCCGCTGAGCACGCGCAGCAGCGAGGATTTGCCGGAGCCGTTGTTGCCCATAATCAGTGTATGCTTCCCAGGGGTCACAGTGAGGTTGAAGTCACGCAGAATGCTGATGCCGGCGGGCGAAACAATGTCGATGTCCGACCACGCCACCGTGTCATCCTCATAGTGGGCGTGCGCGAGTGCGTTACGTGCATTCATGGCGTTAATGCGGTCCAGCTTCTCGCACAGCTCACCAAGGCGGTGGACGCTGCCGCACAGCGCGCCTACGCGCTTGTGGATAAGAAGAATACGGCCAAGCGCGTTGGAGAAGGGCACGTACAGCTGCACGTTCTGCAGGTACAACTGCGTGAGCTCGCCTTTCGACACCAAGTCACGCTGATCATACGCGACAAGGCTGCACACTAGGTAGCCAACCAAGTTCGCTCCGTACTTTACGAGTAGATTATCTGAGAACCCACTTATAAACTTGTACCGCTTGATCTTGTACTCGTGGCGGATGAGAGAGCGCAGCAGACGGCCGGTCTGCTCACGCTCGATGTCCTCGCCATTATAGAAGGCGATCTCCTCGGCGTGGTTAGTCAGCCGATACTGCTTCGTGCGCATGTTACCCTCCTTTTGTTGACTCACGGCGGTGAGCTGCGCAAAATTTGGCAGCAGCACCGCCATGCCTGTGGCAACGAGGAAGTAGTAGGACATCAAGAAGCCAGGGGCGGCGAAACCACCACGTTTCGAGAGCTCGAGGGAAAATGTCACGACGTCTAAGATTGGCTTGAAGAGGGATCTAAAGAGGTGGGCGACGCTCTTGCAGAACTGGTTGGCGTCTTGCACTATACGATGATCGGGGTTGTCAATGATGGCGCTCTGCGTGGCGATCACGTACACCGTGTTTCCCTGCAGGTACTCCTTGTTCAGCGACGCCTGTAGGTTATCCCGCATGCGCTGCTGGACCATCATCTTGATATACTGCACACCAATCTGCAGCACAGTGCCGGGAATCGCCAACAGGCCGATGTCCGCCACGCTAAAGAGAAACGATTTGATCTTGCGCTCCACCAGATAACGGCCGTTGCGGCCCACCATAACGGCAAAGAGCAGCGTCAGCTGGGTGCGCAGGTAGAAGAGAACGACGAGCAGCATCGCTCCGCCGAACTCGTAGGTGAGAACGCTAGGGAAGGCCAGGCCGATAAGGAAGCAGAAGCGGCGCCAAAAGACGCTGTCTAGCTTAATGGGCTCCTCATGTTCACCTCTGCCGCCGCTGCGGCCAGGCGAGGAGTGTGGCGACCGCCGCCTTGGACCGCCACCCGACTTCTGGCGATGCATGACGCCACTCAAAAATCGCAATGCCGCCGCTGCACAAAGCAACTGGACGGCATAGATGCCCAGCCTTTGCCTAGATACAAGCTTTGATACTGCAGCCATGATAAAACGATATAAGGTAGATTTAGATATATATATTGTGGTTTTTAAAAAAGAAAAAAGAAAAGGTGGCTGCTGCTCCACCCGCCTCGCGTATTCGCGAATACTTTATGCTTGTGTGTGGAAAGGTGTAGGCTTCCGTAACGGGCTTGCGGGTGTAGGGTGCACGCCTCTGCTTCTAATTACTCGATACTCACCGACAGCGCCCTTCCGAATGCACTGCTGATGCTGCGTTGCTGTTGCTTTTCTTCTTCCCTTTCCTTTCCGATGTCGCGTGTAAGATACCAGTGCAGACAAAAAACGCAATACTCTCCACCAGCAGGGAAAAAGAAAAAAGTACAGTCGGCGGTGGACTACGCGGTGTTGTTGATGTGAGTTGTTGCCGATTTGCGCGTAGTGCGATGATGGGTGCCACGCATGGAAGAAGGAGGATGAAAATAAGCTCGCCGCCGGCAAGCATGAACAAAGAGGCGAAAAAAGAAAGCAGCTGATGTTGATGGACAGGTAGTGGGGACAAACACTTCTCTATCGTGTATCAGCAAGCCTGTCCCATACATCCAGAGAGCTCATTGCTTTGTAGGAAAAGAAAAGAAAGGAAGAGCGCACGCGGTGCGGTGTTGCGCAATCAGGACTCGCCTCGTTTCGTACCCGGCCATTTCCCAAGTTATGCAAGCGCCCGGACTATTACCATTGGCATCATTATCGATTATTTTTTGTTTGTGGATTTGTGAGCGTACGCACGCCCATGTACGCGTAATTTGCGCGTCAGGCTTAAAAGCGAGAAGAAAAGAGCTTTAAAAAACCGGTGAGCAGATGGGCTACGGACGACATTTGAAATGAGAATCGAAAAGAACGCCACAACCTCTGAGAGTGCCGGTGCACCGTGACCGTCCCTAGTCTTCCTCTATCGAATAAGATAGGAAGCGTGCTCCTGTATTCGTTTCTTGCACCATCACCCTCACCGCGTTTCCCTCGTTGAAGTCCTTCTTCAACTTATTTAGCGTGTCAGCGTCGTCGACCAGCACCTCTTGCGCGTACTCCTCCCCATCTTCTGCGAAGAGGGAAAGTGTAGCCATGTGTTTGCCAATATCGACAACGTCCATCAGTGAAAGCCGCAACGTGGCCACCTCACCAGCAGTCGCAGTGTTGGTGTTGCTGCTCCCGCTTTGCGGCCCCTCGACGCCCAGCACAGCCCAGTACAGACTGAGCAACTTGTCCTTCTGGGGCGATGTAAAAACGGTGAAGGGCATCTTGAGAGCGTCATCAAGGAGACCCAAAATAGGAGCCGCAGCCGCCTCATCGTCTTCCCTGCCCCCCTCATCGCTGTCAAGCTGTTGAGGTGCCGCGGCGTTACCCGACCCACTGCCCAGAGAAAGGGTTGAGAAAGGCGGCCCGCCGGCACCCGAAGCGCTCGCCGCCGCGGTATTCCCCGCCGTCGACGCTGGAAGGCCAGACGCGCGGTGCGCCGCAGAATTGCCGTAGTGCGCCAATACGGCCATGTACAGCGCCTGCTGAGCCGATTTTGTAAAGCGGTACTCCTGATTACGAAAGAGAAAGCGACGCAAGGTGCCGATTTCTTTTTTCAGAGCGGGGCCGCTCAGTTGCGACTCCGCAGCAGTCTTAAACTGCCGCGCACGCTCATCCATCCCCGACATGGCGCGGGTGTGTGAAGCCGTGTGCTATCTTCTTTGCGCTCCCTTTGTAGCCCACTGCTACGAAACCGAGACACTACAAGGTGGACAAGAAGAGTAGAGAAGAGGAAAAGCAAAGCACACTCCATAGAGGTGGCAGCGACAGTTTGCAGGGAGAACAATACATAGAGAGAGAGATACAGATACCCGGTTGCGTAGTGTGCGGACATTGGCGAGTGGAAGGCACATGAGAAGGATGTGCAGCACACAAAAAAAAAAAAGAGGGGGGCATAAAGCAGGTGCAGGGATTCCGAAGGGATTTGATGTGGCACGAGAAGGTGGATCGCGTCACAACAACGAAATAAGAAGCGTCAAATCGACGGTGCATGGGCTTTTTCTCTTTTCGTACATGCCGTGTACCTGCCACCACCACCTCCCGCCTCCACCAGAAATAAAAATTAAAAGGGGGCCGAAGTAGGAAGGCAAAACATTTCCGTCGAAAGGGCAGTGGCAGGAGTGCCGTGGGTTGACATGTTGCCAGAAACACTGCGTTGTTCTTGTTTTGTTTTGCTTTTGGATTCCTTTAAGCACAGCAGCCAGCAAGAAAGGAAAAAAGGAAACAACATGGCAGAGCAGCATAGCAACGTAAGAGCCCAATGAGAACCTGCGCACCGCGTCCTCAGAGAAGAATGCGCGTGTAACTGTGTGTGCGCACCGCAGTCCTAGCATGATGAAAACAAATAAGAGTGAATTACGCCGCGGCAGAAAAGAAGATGAGTCCACGCGCCCAGGGCAGCACCACAAGGAACAACAAGGAGGGAAAAAATAAAATAGCAAAGCCAAGCCCGAACCTCACGAGCAGCGCTGATCTAATGCACCACGCTTTGGAGATAAAAGCAACGGAAAGAGACAAAAAAAGACGAGGAAACGGCAACACTGTGGAAAAAAAATCGCAACAACACGAGCACAACGTCATTGAACGAGCTCAAAAGAAAAAAAAAACGTCTTTGTTTGTCACGCCCTTGGAATCGCGGCGGAAGAACGAGACCCATTGTCTCCTCTGCTCCCCACCCCCATCACCGTAGGCGTCTTCCATTAACAACAACCTTCACCAGCTCCGTTGCCTGCGCTCCCATTCAGATTTGTTGTAAGTCGCTTCTCGTAGCGCTCCGCATCCTGCATCCGGTCATACGCGTTCCGCGCCACCTCGTCAAAAGCCTGAGCCACGCCAATTTTGGTCTTTGCTGACGCCAGTGCAAAGAGCATGTTGTTCTGCTGTGCAAAGCCCTGCGCAACGGACTTGGGCAGTGGCATCGAGTTCTCGTCCGGGTACATGTCTGTCTTGTTTCCAATCAACAGAAACACGACGTTGCCACTCTCCGATTCGTCACGACAGCAGTAGCTGTTGGCTTCATCCAGCCACTTCTTCAGCCCGTGGAATGACTGCGGCTCACTGACGTCGTAAACAAGCACCACAGCTTGTGCGCCACGGTAGTAGGAGCTGGTGAGGGTGCGGAAGCGCTCCTGGCCTGCGGTGTCCCAAAGCTGCAGGTTCACGGTTGCCTTCGCGCCAGTGTGTGTGTCCACTACGTCCACCTTCTTTATTTTGAAGTCGATGCCGATGGTGGCAGAGATATTCTCGTCAAAGGTCCCTGTTGTAAAAGATAGCAGCAATGAGGACTTGCCCGCCCCGCTGTCGCCAATCAAGAGCACCTTGATAGTTCGTGCACCGCCATCAGAAGACATGGCACTCGCACGCTTGGCGAGCAAGAAGGAGTATATATATTAAGATCGAACCGTGGAAAAGGGAAGAAACCCAACGAGGGTGACGGCTGTGTTTGTGTGTCCTGGGCCTACTACCTTCGCTGATACGCAGCAGCATTCGGCAAATGATTTTTAAAAAAAAAAATTGGTAAACGCCAATTACACAAACAGGCAGAACGAAAGGGGAGGGAGGTTAAGAGAGAAGTGAGGAGAAACCAGATGAGACGCCAAGGCCTCTAGCAGGCGCTGCATGAGCTATTCGGCGCTGCGCCTTCATGGAAGGATATGCTGACCCACCACAACAGCCTAGCGAAGAACTGCGAAACCCCCAACGTTGGGTTCATAATAATAATAATAGTAATAATCAGCACCACCAACCGCGAAGAAAGAAGGGAAACCCTCAGGCTGCAAAAGCAACCTCTATCATCCTAGGCCCCTCCAGCCTGTGCGCAGTTTTAATTGAAAGCCAAAAGCATTGAAAGCGGGAGACAGAGGAGCATTAAAAAATGCAGCCTTGATTGCTCGAGAAGAGCTCAGCGGCACACGGCTCACAAAAAAAAGCAGAACAACGAAAGCCATTGCGAGATGTACAGCTGCAGGAATCCAAATTTCATTAGTCTTTGCGCAGAATGCAGGAAGGAAACGCGCCTGTGCGCCCATCTCCAAGTAGGTGCTTCATAGGACTGACTCAATCGTCGTCGTCGTCGTCATCTTCTACACCGTACACGCCGTACCACAAGTCAACGTAGCCCTCGTAGATCCAGTTTGTCATGATGCAGTAGGTAAGAAAGCACATACAGTTTGCAGCGCTCATCAGCAGCATCCCTTGTTTGGAGAAGCACTTCGGCCCCATGGCAGACATTAAAGTGCGGCCAGACGAATTCTGCACAGCTAAGAGCTGATGGACCAGCGTATGCATGGATTTCGGTGCCACCCTGTGGGGACGCGCTATCGATAGGCGAAGCATGAGTGTGCTGTGCAAAGCATGCCAAGTTAGCCCAAAACTTCAAAAACTAAAAATAATAATAACGGAGGCAATGCAAACGATGAAGATTAGCTGCTTTGCTTTGTTGTTGCTTTGACTCTTACTGTTGAGAAGTGCAAGAGGAGAAGTTCTCAGCTGCAATTGTATTGGTATGCAGCTGGTTTTCGTGTGCTTGAACTACTTTCCCAGCAAAACAGCGGACGAATAGAGCACACATAAAAAAAAAGAGGGACAACCCTGTTTTGCTCTTGTCCTGTACTCCTGCCGATGCTTGTACAGGGGAAAATGTGTGTGTGTGTGTGTGTGTGTGTGTGTGTTTTGATACTTCTTTGAAGCAAATCAATGAAAGAGAGCGAGTTAGGAAGAGCACTCTGCGCGTTTTCAAGGTTGATGGGAGACAGGCTTGTTTCAAAGGGTTCGCATTGCTACTGAAAGAAGGAAGTAGAAGAAACCTTATTGCGGTATTATCTTTTTTTTCTCCCCTACCTTTTTGTCCTGTAAAAGGGCACCTTTGATATCTGCAGTAGGACAGCAAGAAAGAGGAGGAAGAAAGTATATGTCCGCGACGGATAGCTTCTATCACACATCGGTACGCTACGCCTCTCTTTCCTTTATCCACCTTCTTGACATCGCATGATGCTTTTTTTTTTCCTTCTTTATTTCATTTGAGATGCGTTTCAGTTCTCGCACACACACACACACACAAAGAAGAGAACAGAATTTCTTTTCTTTTTTGACTATCCATCAGCGTCAACGAAACATGCTTTCTTTCTTTGTTTGTTTATTACAGGAACAAAGAACGAAAAGAAGAGGGGGGGAACAAAGGCGTAAAGCACAGCCAAAGTACCATGACAGAATAGGAGAAAAACCACTTATGCTTGCGTACCTGTTTGTGAAGGCGACACACGAACACACACTACAGAAGAATACACATATATATTCAGGAAGCTCGTATAGAACGTCCCCTTCTTCCTCTCACGGACTATTTGGACTCGTCAGTAAAGCAAAACAATGATACACCCCAACTACCGCAAAGAGTCAATTATGAAAACAAAAATACGTGTAATTGGGGAGCGGGGGGGGAAGAATCACATCCACAAAAAAAGGGGGAAAAGCATTCATTTTTCACATATCCTTCCATCGCATGTCATTTGAAAGGGGCAACAGACGTGCTGAAGGATGCTTTGTCACAGCCACACCGATTGCACAAGAAGTAAAGGGAAAAAAAGAACCAGTAGCACTCCGAAAGCAAAACAGAAGCACAAACACAGACTTTACCACTCGAAAGGCAGATTAACGAACTCTATGGAAGGAAAAAAAAATGATAAAAATAATGGTAATTGAGCAACTTCTATTAACATGAAATGTGTGCTCCGTGTAGTTTCAAAAGATCACGTAGAATTCAGCTGCGGAAAACCAGAAAAATACGGAGGAAAGCAGATAAAAGTATATAAAGGGCAGTTGTCAGCAGGAAAGGGAAATTAAGACGCGAGAAAAAAAAGATGTTCATGAGTCTTCGTGTGCCGACAAAACAATGATTTACATGGAAAATCCTCTTCAGGAAGTAAAGATGGGTGCGATTACCGTTGATGCATGCGAACCTCCTAATGGTAAAAAAAAAAAAGGAGGGATCAAAAATGCTCTTGCGGTGAACGAATGAAAGCCCTAGACTCAGCTTTGAGTAACAAAAAAAAATGAAACGCACAGTTTTGCAAATGCAAAACCCTTTCCCATCAATGGTTCAAAAGGATATAGGCGATACAAACACAAATTTCTTCTCCACTGTATCGCAAAAGAAAAAAAACGCCCGTGTACGTTGTGCCCTTGCAGCAAAGCAGTTCACTGAAGCGTTTGCGTTGTACGGTCTTTTCGATGAAATGGCAGAGAGTTAAGTAAAGCAGCCCTTCTTTTTGCCATTGTCAGTGCCACTTGGTGCAGCACGAATGACGGAGGCTCTACAGTAACATAACAAAAGAAAAAAAGGACGTCGTAGAGAAACATAAAATCAGGATGAAGAAGGGGGAAATGATAAATGTGTTGTCCTTAAGTGATGAAAGAAGTAATGCTGTAATTCATCCGCCATGCAGCCGATCACACTCATGGTATAGGTGGCGGTGAACAGAGTGTGTTGGGCAACATGCGTTTACAATTGCGGTTGATCAGCAGCCCGCTCTCTAGCAGAAAACTATATAGAGTGCTACTTTAAAAAGCTGAAAATAATGAGAAGACTTAGCCAAATGGAGTACACAAAAAAAGAATGGGGGATAAGGGTGCGGCAGCAGTGATACGT
This sequence comes from Leptomonas seymouri, assembly GCA_001299535.1. NCBI lineage: Eukaryota > Euglenozoa > Kinetoplastea > Trypanosomatida > Trypanosomatidae > Leptomonas > Leptomonas seymouri. The sequence continues at coordinate 83,940 of LJSK01000022.1, forward strand.
GTGTAAAGGACCACACAGGCCCACAGCAGCCAGAAGTGAGCATGAATGAAAGTCGAAAAGAGTAAACACCACTTGGCAAGTAGGCATTCCTACTTGCTTCAGTCCTCTTCTTTCTAAGAGTTAACCATGGGCAAGTCCAAAAGAAAAAAGAACGCACAGCACCTTGAGAAAGAGAGAAAAGGGGAAAAAAACGTGAGGGATAACAACAAAATCGAAGAAGGAAAAGAAACAGGTGCAGAGCCAATGGCCGGCAAGTATTCTAGTGAACACAAAAAGCCAAATGAAATATATAAAACGAGCAAACGAATAAAAATAAAGCCAACTTGTCGGCGCCAAAATCCAGTCTTAAGAGAAAAAAAAAGCAAGCAAGAGGAGGGATGTCGTTACGTTTTCCTATAAGTGCCATGACCACAGTCGGTCCAAGCGTGCAACTGAAAACATCTGTTCACCAACTGGTCGCTACCACTGAGCCTTACAAGTCGCCGAGTGACTTGTACGTAGACCTGGCTGCTCCTCTCGCTTCCGCTTATCCGTTCCAGGCTACACCCTATCCGGCAAAGCTCTTTTTAAGAGGAGGTAGCACCGTAGTCGGTGTCGAGGGCTTTTTGACTTCATTAAGAGCCACCGACATATTCCGTCGCGGTTGCCTCGAACTCGGTTGCCTCTGTGAGACCAACCGTAGCACCTCATCCGGGGCGGGATGGCAACCTTTCGCCTCTTCTGCAGATGCACCAGAGGTTACTACATGGTCTTGCCGATCTTCTAAATCACGCATGCCTCCATTGCGCGAGCAAGAGAGATTGCACCGCTTGCTGCGCCAAGGCACGGTTGATTCACCCGCTTGCCGCGGTACAGTTGTCGTGACACTGACAGCGGAGTCTGGGGCTGACGCCCGGCTTGGGGGAACTGAAAGCATTACCGTTTCCCCGCTATTGCACAATTTTTCATCAGTGGAGGGGTGATTCATCTCTGCCCGTGCAAAAATAAAGGAAGAGACTGGCACGTGAGGACGGCTCGCGCTAGGAAGGGTACAGCCTCTGTTCGTGGTTTCCAGTCCTAGCCCCGAGGATATCACGCAATTCTTCGAGTGCTCATGCGGCCGCTCAGTGGCAGGAGGCACGCACTCGAGAGGCGACTGCGTGGGCGTGCCGTCAATGGTCAACGAGTACTCCTTTCGCCTGGTTGCGGACCCTTTTCCTTTTGTGGCCACTTGCCATGCCATTGGCACCAATTCTTGCATCGAAGGCTGCTTTTCCGGGTCCTTTGTGCGCGTGTGGATCGAGTCCTCGTTGCCGGGGCTGAAGCGTGCCTCTTTGCCTAACTGCAGCACACCATTTCTGCTACTTCTCACGCCCCCCTTCAAATGCTCTTTCCCGTCAAGAGTTGATGCAGATGTGGTGTTGCCTGCACCGCGCTTCACAACAACCCGTTGCATCGGTTGGTGCATTGTGGCGACTGCCGGGTACGCTGGCGTCGGCGGCGCCGTAGGCGAAGGCTCACCCGGCTTCAGCGCGGGAGGTGCGTGCCTGCTCCCTCCACTGGAGAAAGCGTAACGGGGCACGGCGCTTCCAGGAGTGAAAGTGGTGGCGCCATCGCCTTCTGAGGACGTCAAAACGTCGCGCACTTTTTCCCCCGCGGCGCCTTCGGCGATGGTGGTAGGTCTTGAAGGGGCCCCCACAACAAGCATCTCCACGTCCGTCATAGCCGTCGAGCGGCGCTGCCGACTGCGGGACACCGGACCGCTGTTTCGTCGCGCTGTTGTGGGTTTTTGCGGAGCGCCGCCTGTTGACTGGACTGTGGCACGCGGTGCACAGCTGCCGTCTGAACTGGTCAGCTGTGGAGCAGAGGCCACACCGGAATTATGATAGTCGCCACCTGGCAACGGGTCAGACCGCATTTTTCGAGCTGCTGGCTCAAGCGTCGCCTGTGTGTTCAACGGTAGGCAAGATGACGCGGCTACCCCTGCGGTCGCCCCGGATTCTGCCGTTCGCGCGGCCATTCCGTGCGCAGCTTCCACTGGCTTTGCAGCCCCGTCACTTTCTTTCGATCCAGAAGCGGCAACCGAAGAGGAGGTCCCTACGTCTGGAGTTGACGTAGCGGTGCCCTTTTCTTCTGCCTTCGTCGGGAAGACAAACTCACCACTAATCCACTGGTGTTGCATAGCCTCGCGCGGAGAGACGCGAGAAGCCGGATCCCACTGCAGAAACTGCATCACGAAGCTGAGAAAGTCGTCGTCCTCTGGCACGCCGAGAAACTTTGCGAGGGACTTGGAGCTCGGCACTCGAACTCTGCCTTTGGGTGTTTGTCGCTCTCGCGGTCGAAAGTGCTCGTCGAAGAACTCGCGTTTTCTTCGCGCAGAAGAAGCCTCTATGAAACTTTGCGGCGGGGGTCCTAGGTACTCCATGATGCACCCCAGTTGGTCCTTTTCGTCTTCGCCTGGAAAGATGGGATCGCCGTTCGCGAGCTCGCACAAAATGCACCCAAAGCTCCACCAGTCAATCGCTTTTGTGTACTTTTGTTCGAGGATTACCTCTGGAGCACGATAAAACCGAGACTGGATATACATCGAGGCGTTTTCTGCGTCAAAACTTGCGGAGCCGAGGTCGACGAGTTTCACCACGGACGGGTCCGACCCTCGTAATAATATGTTCTCCGGCTTCAGGTCACAATGCACTATATTCTCGCGCCCAAGAAAGGTCAACGTGATAAGCATGCGTGCTGCAATCCCGCGAATTAAAGATAGAGCCATCGGATAGAAGTTCTTCTCTTTCTGATACTCATACAAACTTGTTCCTAAGAGCTCATAGCTAATACAGGTGTGCCCACGAAACGAAAAACTATCGATCATGCGGACAACACCGTAGAGATTCTTTGGATCGCGGCTGTTCACATAGTCGAGGATGTCGATTTCGTGAGCCGCCTGTTGTGATACTTTCCTTTTGTTTCGAATGAGTTTTACCGCAACTGTCTGCTCCTCCGCATGATCGATAGCCTTCAGAACCTGGCCAAATGCGCCGCTGCCGAGCTCCTCTAGTATTTCGTAACGATACGCTATGTGATCATTTGCGCGAAAGATGTACTCACCGACATTGGTGTCGAAGCCGTTGTTGGGACCAGTGGTCGGAGCGTTTATCTTGTCCCTACAGTCCTGTCCGCAATAATAAATGTTGGTGTAGTTTGTTATCTCTTTCTTCTCGTACGGCGTGAGATAGTTACCATACTTTCGCAACCCTTCTGAGACGGACATGGCTACAGAACGAGGTGCGTCAACTTCGTCGTCAGGCCGCATCACCGTACCTGTTGCAGCACAGAAGCGGAATTATGGTGCCACCGCTGAGGGGATACTTAAGAAAATTAGCGAAATTAGATGAGAGATGAATGTCAAAAAAAAAAAAAAAGGTAATCTCGAGCCTTCGAGAAGTTCTCGCACTCTTTACCGGGGCGTTAATTTCCTTCAAGCTGAACTAGTTCTGCGAAAATGGGCGAGCGACCCATTATTTGTTTGAAGTCTCTTTTGCCACCCACAAACACCACGGAATGCTACGAAAGCTGCAGTGGTGCACAGTGATAATAATGAATAAAAAAAAATAGTGAACGATAAAGAAGTTGAAGGCATTGGAAATGAAAAAGGAAAATCTAGACGACAAAATGCCATGAAGGAGAAAACACTTGGTTGTTGTTGTTGGCGCGGGTGACTTACTCCTTTTCTGAAGTGAATATCACTGACACCTGTGGTGGTGATGTTTTTCTCTTTCAGAATCATAAATGAAAAACGGAGCAGATTCAACTGTGGGGCAGTTTATCAAAGCGTTGATTCGTGTCGCTAGCACATCGCTTCCTTATAGTTTTTTTTTTTTTTTGATTTGCTTGCGCATGCGTGAATTCATTACCTACGCGGTTGTGTTCTTTCACAAGACATCTGAAATAAAGTAATAGATTGAAGAGTTCAAATTTACTCCTCTGTGTGTGTCTGCGTCAACACGAGAGTATTTCATTGAGCACGTGATCCATCCCTTGCATCATGTTGTACCACGCCATCCAGTCATCAGGTGTTTCCATCGCATTCGGCTCCATCAACTCGAAGAAGCGCTCAGAGTAGTCTTCAAACCCCAGAGGACTGTAAGTGTGCACGGAGAGCGGGAGGCCGCAAGGCAAAATGAGCTCCTCAGCTCGTTTTTCGAGCCGCATGCTTTCCACACACCGATTGGGAACATTCGTGTAGCGAATGGAATAGCCCATGCGGCACCATAGCATTTCCGCTGCATTGACAACCGAAGCACATGAGCACTGCCTTTCATCAGTTGAATTGATGACACTCAAGCAAGGGTTGCCGTAGTCGCACATGAGATGCTCATTGTTATTCCGTAGGCGCCGTATGTTCAGATCCTCGGGGGTTCTCAATAAGGCCTTGATAAGCTTCTGGATGTGACCAACCAGATTGCGCCGTACCACCGTATCCGGAAGAGCGCGTATCAGTAGAGAAGGTATAATTGCAACATCGTTGATGGATTTTGTCCTCTCATGAAGAAGTTTCTGTTCCGTGTCTCTGCGTTGCAACTCATCATTCCACTTTGCTGTCTCTCGCTCTTCCAAAAGGCAAATAATGCGCAATCTGTCACCTCTCTTTTCTTCCACAAATGCAACGCGCTCAAGCTTTTCCTCCGCTGCTATGAAAAAGCGGCTCTGCCTCTCGAACGTGACAACGTCTGCCAACTTTTGTGCCACGCGTGACTGCCACGCCTCTTCTTTCGCTCGCTTCAGAATGTATTGGTTGTGTAGGTCTTCCGCTTTTTGAAGCGCAGGAGATTGCTCCAAAACTGTATCCACATTGAAGTGATTGTCCAAAAGAACAGCAAACGGGTTTGCGTTCACTTCCTCATTTTCGGGTGGGGAGCTTTGCAGCTCAGCGACTTCGGGAGAAAATGCAGGGGCAAGCTGTTGCAATCCACTGCAAAACGATTTGAAAAGCTCCTCGATTTTGCCGCACATCGTTTCGTTGTAAATCTGTCTATTTGGATCAACTTCGCGGGCCTTGAGCACCATCTTACGTATGCGTGGGCAGCCATCTGTGATTGATTGACTGATACGAGAAGAAACCAAGAATAGCTGCTCAGGATCAACATCCGTGCCGGATGCAGCAACTGTGTCCACGATTTGTCTTTCAGCCTTGTCGGAGGAATTAATAAGTGCTACTGCATCACATAGGCTTGCCACATCTGCTGTAAACAGATCCGTCAGGGCCACTAGTTTCTTGTATTCGGTCATGAGTAATATCCTTCGAAAAAAAAGAAGCAGGATTAATACCGTGATATTCTCGTCTTTGTTCAATATGATGAAGAAATATGTCTCTTTTTATTATTATTTGCCCAAAGATACATAAATGTATAAGTAAAAAGGAGGAAAAAAAACAATGACGGACAACGGAAAAAAAAAATAGGGAAGAGGAATGGTGAGAAGTTGTTCATAAGCCTGCATCTTCTTTGTGCTTCATATTTTCCCTTTTTGCTATTGCGACAAGAAAACCCTGACACAGTCACTTCTGTTTGTGAAACAGAACAAAATACTAGTGAGTCCGCTATTCAGCTTGTGTTGATTACATGAGAAAATATGTACATATTCACTTTAGGTGCCAGTGGAGTTTTAACTGACTATTCCCACAGTCATGTGATCGAAAGGGGGGAAAGTCTACATTGATATTTGGTTTCAGTGATTATTTATAGAGCATTCCCACTTTGCAACGTTAAGCACTCTCTCAGCTCGTCGACAAAATAGTTGTCATCAACAATAGCTTTAAATGCGTTAGCCGGAACGCAGTATTTTCTTTCAATCTCTGGATCGAGAATGCTCTCTGAGCTTCCGGTCTCACGCAAGTCGACTATAGAGCGCTCATCTCCCATAAAAATATTATCGTCGAAAAAAACATAGTAAGAATTCGGGTCCCTCAATGGCACGGGGAAAACTTTTCCACCGGTCCTGCGCTCGGCACCTTGGGCCCAGTTTGGGTAGTAATCAACAAGTCCACCAACGTTGTTTGAGCCTGCAAAGTAGTGAACTATGTTATCATTAAGATCGGCAAACGATGTCTCGCACGCCGATGTGCACCCGGGCAGCCGCCTAAGGTGCTCTAAGACTTTTTCCGAATGAGTTTCCTCAAAACGAGGACCCAAAAGAGCAGAAAGCGACACCTGTGGGCCGTAGCAGATATAGATTTCGTCCGCATTACGGTAAATGCTGCCGCAAAGTGGCTCCCTGTAGTTGTCACGCATTCTCTGCAATATCGGGCCAGCTGGTTTGCAAATATGTTCGCCTTGCACAAATGATCTCCACTCCTGTAAAACGGACCCCAAGTCACTACCAAATGTCCTGAAGATGAGAGTGAAGGGCATATCCAGTTCGGACAAGTTGTTGATCAGCTTGAAAAATGAGGGAATTATGTGATAATATTCATCACCGCACTTTAGGTGCTGTCGCTGAAGCTCAACAAGCGGTGCATATGCCTCACCAGGCTCTCCGGTGTGTGTGAACTTTCCCGTAGCTTGGCGCCGTAAATTTGACACAGTCTTCCAGACAGCATCTTTTTCCTGCTTTGGGAGCTCTTGCATACCAGGTGGCTCGCAGTAAAGGCGATCAATATACGCGTCGTACGTTATGAGTTCGCCCGCCGAAGATGGCAGAGAAGTGACAGTCTTATCAAAGGGGCCATAAAGCGCCTTCCACCTATTGTCCTTTGAATCGATCAATCCATATACGTTTGCCGCAACGTTACTGTTGAGAACGTCATCTAAGGTACGGCCACCAGCCTGGTCAACTTGAATGATAGTTTTGTTGATGTCCATATGAAGGACAAGATGCCTCTTCGAGCACTTAAGAAAAGGCCACGGCATTTCTGCGAAACGGCATCTGAACATATAATAGCGAATAATAAAATCTTGCAAATTTAGTATCATAGAACGGTCGGCCAAATGGACACAAAAAGTGAGAGAGTAAGTAAATAACAGCAATTTTACAGTTCCCCTTTGACGCCAGCAGATGGAAGGCAATCGACGAAAGCACTTCTTTTTTAAGGTAGCCGATTATTTAATTTAAAAAAAAAAATGTGAAGTGACTGTCGCAAACTGGGCAGTCACGGTCTCTCTTATATCAGCATTCGCTGGCGGTCCCCATCGTTTCATTACATAGCTAGATATGAGCTCATTTACATTGTTATTTGAAAGCACTATTTTCACTGTTACTAGGCTTCAAGTGCCCGTGTGGCATATACTCTGTTATACAGCCTCTGGATACTAAGGAGATGATAGCCAGTAATACGTGGAAAGACTTCCAGAAAGTACCACAATACATGACCAACACAGTACCCAATCATCTCACTCGTCCCGTCGGAAGAGATGACATTTACAGCCATGTAGATATATGGGAGAAAACGCATTGGTATGGCTAGCGCACCAATCATAGCCACCTGCATGTCACCCCATACGCGACACGTTAGGTACGTTAGCACAACTGTAAACAAGGAACTTAGGAACGGTATATCAATGATAGAGGTAAATCGCAGTATCAAGAGAATGGCGAACGTAACGACAAGCAAAAAGAGATAGTCGAGAGGCTTTCCAACAAAGTACCGACTCTCCATGTGTGAACTAACTATATAAAGCCATTGAATATCAATCACAAATCGAAAGCTAATTGGACCCACGTAAAAGAAACTGGTGAACAAACGCCAGTACTGTTGCTCCCTCATCACGAGCGAGGGGCTCAAAATTAGATATATAGGATGAATGATCTCCAAAGAATGTAAAACACCAAGAATTCCTATCAGACCGCATATTGTCCACGTGATAGGGGTGTTAAGCAGCTGATTCTCAATAAGATGGTTCATTCTCGTTACAAATGCACCGATCACAGCAAATAATATGAAGCAAGTGCCGTTTTGTAATATTTTTTTATTCTTTCCGACAACTCATTCAGATATACGTCAAACGTTACTGTGAGTAAAGAGAGAGAACCGTAGAAGAAAAGAGCAACGATAGCGACTGGCTTTCAAGCAACAGCATGCTCACCTAGCTTTTGTCGATGGAATCGGTGGACAGATGCGAATAGTGTCATCCCTCGCATCCCGCCTTAAAGCTTGGCATGTTTCGGGTTTACGCATGTGTGTGTTTTTTTTTTTTTAGCTTTCTTTGCTAGCCTGTCAAAGAGCCTTTGTATTGCAGCAGCGATTTTGCTCTGTTTTAAGCATGAAAATCGTCTTTTTCTTACGCGAACCTTGTAAGAAATCAGTTTGGACTACTTCACTTGTTAAAAGTTGTACCTTCGGTTCACACTTCAGCATTCTAAATCTTGCTGCCGTCCCAACAGTCCTAAACACGGCAACGCCGCCCCTGCAGAAAACTAAGTTGTAAGCCTTATCTGCTCTTCATTACTTCCATCTCCCGAACTCCCCCCCCCCCCC
>LJSK01000022.1:92448-115565 GCA_001299535.1 Leptomonas seymouri
CCCCCCCCCCCCCGCTCATCTGAACTTCTTTCACCCTGCGTACGGACACTGTGCTCCTTGGTCTTGAAGCAATCATTACCTTGGGCCCGAATATCTAAGAATCCAAAAGGCATCCAGCCCTTTTTATCTTCTGCAAATACAATTGCTCAAGGGAAGTGGTGAAGGTCTGCTAAAGGCGTGCTGTAGTGCTGATTTACAAGCAGAGTCGCTAAGCCAACGCACGTGCTCTTCAAAACGCTTGTTCACTATTGCCAGAGTAGGGCATATCTCATGTTCGACATCTTGCGCAAGCCCCTTTCCACGACAATAAACAGGGAAAGAAAGCCCCTTCTGGATGAATATCTCTCGTAGGAGAAGCGGCAAGCTAATAACTGCATCATTCTCGCTTCCTTTTATTCCCTGAAAATCACCTTAAACAAATTCGCTAATTACGCCTTTACCCCTTTGGCTTGGGATCACTGTATGCTTCTCTTATTCCCCGTTGTTGCTAAAGAATGACATCTACTGTCGCTATTTTCGGTGGTGCGGTCATTGGCACCGTTGTGGTGCTAAAGGTGATGCTAACTCCACGCGCTTTTCGCACCGTTGCGGTGGGTGTGGCTGCGGGTGCGGTGGGCGGAGGGAGTCTCGCCTATATGAACCACCTGCGCCACCACTCTATCACCGCAAACTTTAAGCCCATCGGCCTCACAGCGCCGCCTCCAAACTTTTCGTCTATGCAGCCTTTACTATACAGGCACCTGACGGAGGAGTATGAAAACCGCGGCGAGCTCGAACCTGGCGAAGAAAGTATTACGGTGCAGCCCAACGTTTTTGCGCAAATTGGAATCATCGATGTGAATGGCATCCGACAGATGTGGACAAAGGCAATCGTCCCATGTCTCCAGAACGCGCACAAAGCAGAGCTCCTCAACAGCAGCGGTGAATCGCAAGCAGACCTTGAAGCAAAAGTAGTATTTTGCGATATCGGCAGCGGCGTCGGGAATGTGTGTTTACAGGTGCTTGCCGAAACAAACTGCCACAAAAGCGTCGGCGTGGAAATCATACCGTCTCGCATTGCAGCAGCAGAAGAAGCGTTTAAGGAGGCAAAGAGACTGTTCTCTAACATCTTTTCCGGGAAGCAAACTGTCTGGCTGAGGGAAGACCTCGTGCAGTGTGCTAGTAAGTTGCGAGAAGAGAATGTCAACGTCCTCTTCACGCACTCATGGATGTTTGACGACATTCTTATGACGAAGTTGACGGAAGTCATCGCTGAAGTCCCCACAATTGAGTGTGTTGTCACTTCACGCAAGTTAGACGATAAAATTCTTGCGAATACTGCATTGCGGCAGAAAACGTTAATGTTTTTCTCTGCAGACTGGAACGACGAAGCTCCGTTTTATGTGTATGGGAGGTGATGTGCCGTGAAGCTCTTATTTGCTGAACGTTGAGTTCGAAAAGCAGCACAGACTTTAAAACAAAGGAATACATTTATGGATTTTTTTAGTGGAGACATACATTACTTTTATTACGAGCTCAATTAGGCGATAGAGTCATTTGCAAAGCACGGTGTTTACACTCCTTGCAAGCTAGCTCTTCCTTGTTTTCGCAGTTAATAATGTTCTTATTTGTTGTTGAACACTGTTCGGACGCAAACAGAGCTCTTTAAGGAAGACAAAATCGTGGTTTGTAGCAGTGGCCAAGTACTCCAGTTACAGCTTTAAATTTAGTACAGGTTGCTGACTTCCCAAAAGCAATTAACTATTTGTTGTTACACCAGGCGAGAAGCTGTTGAAAACTAACTGCTATCTTGTTTATTTCTCGACTGTATGACCTGATGACGTTTACTCAAAAAAAAAAAAAAGCTCTAGAGTGGATCATTAGTAACCCCGCTGCTCAGTTTGCATTTTCTGAATATTGAAGTTATCCGCATTTTCTGTTACCTGTTTTGTTGCTTCTCTTTGCTGTCTTCCTTCTATGTTGTTACGGTTTGTCTTCTTAGCTTGTGGTTAAGCCCTCTTTACTCGTTATTTTCTCCTTTGTCTGCTCCTCTTTTTCTCTCGATCTCCCCTTCTCGGAACTTTCCTAGATATATATTGCTTGGTTGTCGCTGTAGTTGATTGGATCAAAGGTTGCATTGCATCTCTTTACATCACAGCATAAGCACTTCAAAAAGCAACGCTTTTCGCCTCTATTGTCATCTATTTACTTGTTGTAGCTTTCTAAAGTAATCAATTATGAGTACGTCGTCGGAGCCGGAAGAGCTGTCGATTGAGTTCGGCAGCGACATTGACTCTCTCTTCGATGAAGAGGATGAAAACGAAGAGGACTTCGTTTTTTCAAGTGAGTCAATTCCACTAGTCAAAGAGCTGATGAAACGGCTGATAAAAACGTCTCGCATTCTAAAAGAGAAGGCATCTGCGATAGAAGCTCGGATTACTGCTACAGCCAGCGCATCGGAAGGCGATGCAAATCCTGCGCCGGTGGTTAGCAACGGCACTTCCGCTGAGCAAGAGACCGCATTAAGGCAGCTCGTTGGAGTGCAGGAACTCTACTGCTTTTTATGGGCGCGCCTTCTATGTATTCTCGACGAAGAGAATGAGCGCTGCTCTGACACATATATGACTACGCTGAACATGGAAGACCGTGTTCCTTTTGAGTCGTTAGCTCACGCAATTCATCATAACACTGTTTTCTGCGACCACATGGGCGAGTTTCTTGACTTCAACTTTGACCAACGGCTGGAGCGTGACGAAACGGCAAGCATAGCAGGACACAATCTTCTTATGGAGTATTACGCAGCGATGATACGCACACAATCTACCGTCGCTCAGTGTGCGTTGTTAGTTGTTGAAGGCTCTCGCGAGAGTTTTCTTGACCCGATCTCTATGTATGACCTCTGCAAGACGTTAACTACGGAAAAGAACCCGCGCAAGCGACTTGTGCCGTTGTCTCTAATGTTCAGCATGCTTGACCAAGACGAGCAGACGGTGGCCGAGGCATTAGCGCAGAGCATGCCCAAAATTCTGCTGCAGCGCTTTCGCCACTGGGTCCATCAGCTGTATGGATATTTTCCATTGTATCGAGAGAGCGCAGTCCTTTCACGCGCACATAGAAGGTCGCCACAACAATACCGCTCCGCTGCGGTTGCGAGTGACCAAGACTCTCGCCCTTCATCGCGTAGAGACTCCCTCGGTCGTTCTCCTATGACATCACGGCAGCCTTCGCCAGTAATCGAGACCTCTGAGCTAAATAACGGATGTCACGCTGTTGAAGCAGTCACCCTAATGCCGGACTCACCTCTCCCGCAGTCCGCCGCGCCCTCATTCTTGGACGAGGCGCCCTCGTTCGCAGAGAGCGCTGGAAACGCCTGCAAGCGGCCGCGGCGGCATCGAAGCCTCACACCGCTGGTGTCAAAACGTGCTCGCTACGATCCGTCGCCGTACCTTGACTTTCACCTAGACAATTGGATACCAAAAACTGGTGATCGAGTGGGACGCGGGCCGGGCTGGAATAGCGGAGAGCAAGGAAAGGGTTGTGACTACGGGGTGGTGGAGGGTTGCACAGAAAATGAAGTCATTGTTCGCTGGGTTTTAAGTGCGGACTCCGCGGCGTCAGAAGATGAGGACCGACTGTTTTTGTACCGGTTTAGGGCGCCACATTACGAAGTCGTCAACTGGCAAATGTTTCTGAGTGTGAAGACAAAAAGTACCTCACGGGCAGACATTCGACTGCTTGAGCTGCTGCAGATCAGCGTTGTTGTGGGAATATTGTGTCAACAAAGCGACGCAATTCTACCGGCCTTGCAATTCCAGACCATCGAATCGACGCTGAAAGTGTTAGACTCCATCGACATCAGCGCAAGCAGCGCTGAGTGCGAGCGGGCCAAGGAGGCTGCTGAGCGCGCGGTTCGTCAAACGCTTGCGGAGCACAACGCAGATGAGGCAACGCTAGACAACACAGTGAAAACTCTTTTACAATGGGACGTCAATTTAATGGCAGTCAAGCGGCGCTACCGTGCGGAGAGGGAGATGCTGGCGCGTATCGGATGGGTTCTCAGCGCAATCCTGTCTCACAAAAAACTAGCTTTTTTGTTTTTAGATGCAGACGGTGTCAGCCGAATTCTCCGCTTTGTCAACGGCAATCTAGAGGCCTACACTACTTACGGATGTGCGATTGTGTTGTCTCATTTGGCAAAAACAGCTGTCTTTGAAGAGCTGCTGCGGCGACAACGGGATTATTTTGAACCCATCATGGAGTTTGTTGTCGATCAGTGGAAGCACACCACCAACAGTGACATTCAGAGCAGCGTGGGCGCCTTTCTCTTTCACTCGTTAAGCTTTCCCATAGTAGTGGACTACTTTGAAGCGCACAATGGCCCTGTCGAGTCCATTGAGGCCTTAGAAAAGTGCTTGAAGGACTCTGAAGAACAGTTCGACGTGATGCACGGCGACTTGCTCCTCGCTCTGCTGCGCTGCCTCAACATTTACCTCGTGACGCACCTGATGCTGTCAACCAAGGTAATCTTCCGCAAGCATCGTGTCCTTTCCTCCCTGGTGACGCAAGCGTCGCGCACCATGTCGCTGCCGCGCGACCCGCCCACTGTGGACGCCATCTTAAGCTTTCTAGCTGCACCCTCCCCCAGCCTTCCTGGCATGTCAGCGGAGAATGTACAAAGCCTTCTGACACCGGAGCGCCTAGGTGCCATCCATAAGCTTATTAGCAAGGGCATGCACACGCTGCTTCTGCGCTGCGCCAACTTCTTCTTCGTTCAAAGTCGATGGGACCTGCTGATTGCTTCATTGCAAGCTCTCTGTGCACTGACAGTGATTCCGTACGTGCGGCCGCTGATTGTAGAGGTGCGCTCACAAGAATCTGGCATCGCGCAGCTTCTAGCCATCGTTAACGACCTGGCGGTCTCCTACCACAGCCGCAACGCCTCCCGCGAAGCACATCTCCTTCCGTGTGTCGTGGCGGTGCTGCAGATCCTCATTCACATCACCAATCCACCGGTGGACATGGCGGACGAGAATGCCGTAGCCAACTTCAACAACGCGTGCGGTGCGTTTCGTGCCAGTGATGGAATTCGCGCTCTCCTGGAGCTGCTCAAGATCCGCAAGGACGCTTCCATGTCAGCCAAGCTCACCTACTTTCCCGTGATTGCGCGAGCCGTGCAGTTGATGGTCGTACTACGGCGCTATAGTGACACGAGCGCGCTCTTTGAGGCGCTGAATGTACACACACTTGCACAGGATCTTCTGACGCAGTACGGCAACGCGCAGCGCGAGTTTATCTCAGTGGTGGGTGCCCGCAAGCTTCCCACAGAGCTCGGTCCTGCGGGCCACTTCATGGATAACCTTAAATGCTTCATGCCGAGTGCCTTCGGCGGCGCAAACCAGGCTGATGTCGTGAAGGTGCACACGGTGGATCCGCTGGAAATTGAACAGCGACAAGCCATTATCGGTCGTGCGGTGGTCGACTATTCGAGGGAGTCGCTTTTAGAACTCATTGCAGACCACCTGGACAGCGAGGGTCTAATTTCGGTAGCAAAAGCGCTCCGGCAAGAGGGAAACATCAAGCCACCCGTCGTAATTGGGGTACCGGGAGTCGACGGGGCCGCCACGTCCATGTCCATCAGCGACGCGGCTGCCAAAGGTCCCACCCCCACGCTGGACGGCGTCATCAGGTCTTACTTGCGTCAGCAGCAGGAGCGCTGCCCAAACCCCATCGAAACTCTTCCCCAGTTCGACCTAACAAAGAAACACGTTTATCTACCACCCCCGACGCCGCTCGATGGCACGCGAAACGAATTCAATCGTCTTTTGCAGCGCCGCTCCGGTGGCAAGATCACGCTGCGCACACAAACCAACGCAAACTGGCTCACGTACCGCTACCCAGCATTCATGTTTGACATCACTGGCAGCGGCGATGGGCTCCAAGGAGAGAGCGTGGCCTTCTGTGACAGCGGCGACGCCATCATGATTGGTACCTCGGAAGGCGCGGTAGCTCTCTTCGACACGTTTCCTGAGGAATCCACGGATGAGAAGCTGCTGGAGCAGCACCTCGTGTTTGAGAACGAAGCCGTGGCCTCGCTTGTCGTGTCGGACGACGGGAGCCTGATTGCGGCAGTGAACGACACACACAAAGCACACGTGATGCGTCGCTCTCTTTTGCCTGTGCCGCAGCAAGAGCTCACGGCGTGCCGCACACTGCGCTTCTCTCATAACAACCAACTTGCCGTGATCACGTGCGAACAGGAGCACACCTGCCGCGTGCACGACCTTGTGGCTGGAGTGGAGCTGCGCACGTTCTCCGACCACATGTACACCGGTGAGAACCTCACGAACGTGGCTCTCTTCGACAGCACCTCTCAACTCGTCCTGAATGACGCAATTCTGTGGGACCTGCGAGCACCAGAAAAGCCAGTCTTCCGTTTTGATCGCATTACCGAGTCGTTCGCCAGCACCTTCCACCCAAGTCAGCCGATGGTCGTTATTGACGAACGGGTATGGGATATGCGTACGTGGCGCATGATGCAGACGGTGCCGACGTTTCAAAAAACGACCAGCTTCCATTGCACCAAGGCGGGCCGCGTGTTGTATAGCTTCCGCGAGGCGTCGCGCTCCACCGGGACGCTGCTCCCCATCGTCTCCGCAGTCGATAGCTACACCTTGGACAGCATCTTTTCAGAGGAGGTGCGGCCAGCCTTCAAGGCGTTTGCAGTGGACCCATCTGATCGATACTGCGCCGCTATCCTTGACCAAGACATCGAGTCTGTGATCCGTCTCTTCAGCCTGTCTGCTGGGCCGTATCCTGACCACGGCGCCTTTGCCTCTCCAGCGGTGCAGGAGGAGCACGAGAGCTCGCTTGCCGGGGACGAAGAGGAAGAGGAGGTCGGGCAGTGGTCGATGGATGACGACGACTACGACATCGGCAGCTCCACCGACACCGACGACGAGTTTGAGGAAGACGACGACGACACCTATGCATCGGACGAGTCAGAGGAAGAGGAGGACGATGACAATGACGATGGGAGCTACCAGGAAGAAGGGGAAAGAAGAAGACGAGGTGGCCATCACTATGGCAGACAACGATGGGAAGGGGATGAGGGTGAAGAAGAGGAAGAGGAAGAGGAAGAGGAAGAGGAAGAGTGGGAGGAGGAGGAGGACGACGACGACGACGATTTTGCAACAGCGTCAAACTCAACAGGGCACGATGAAGGCACGCAGGGTGGGACTTCTACAGGCACCGAGCAGGGCACACCACCTCCGGGATCCACGTAGAAGATCGACTTTGTGAGCTATAAAGGTAAGAAAAAATGAGTTGTAGGCTGCATGGCACGCACCTTCACTTTTCACAACTCGCCTTACTCTACTCTAACAAAAGTAACGCGCGGCGATGAGATTGTAGTCGTGTGGGTCATATGTGACGATAAGTGCAGATGGGCAGTGAGCGCGACACCTTAAATTCTTCTCGTTCGTCGGTTGTCTCCACGCCTTGGTTACACGCTCTAACGTGTTTGAGGGGTTGTCTGCAGTGGAACCGTCGCCCAAGGAGTATACCATTCGTTTTTTATTTTCTTCGCTTTACCGCTGCACATATGTTTCTCCCATATATATGAAAATAAAGAAAACTCGCATGAGCGTACCCGCCACTATGTAGTCTAATTTTGTGTGTCTGTTTGCTTTTTTCTTGCCGAATGCGAATGCGTCAAACATCACAAAGTAACTGGCTTTCATAGCCCCTCTGTCTTTGAGGCCCCATTTCAGTTGCGCTCTCCCTCACCCACTACCCTTTCGGCGCTAATGACGCTCTACCGGTACACGTATCGACCATCTGTGAAGAGACTCAAGAAAAGGCAGTAGAGTACCCGCTTTTTTTTTTCTTATCAAATCAAAAATTGCGTGAACGCGAGCAGTGCAGCACACGCACACACGCATACGGCCATCAGCTCCACACTCGACTGGAAAGCTGCACCTTATTTTTTTTTTCTTTTCAGCGATGTTTCATAAACTGCAAGTCGTTGAAAAGGGGAAGGACTTTACGCACTGTACGAAAATCAACTCCTACCCAATTTCGAACGACATCGAGAGGGGCCACGTGCTGGTGCGTAATCACTACGCTGGGGTCAACGCCACTGACCTCAACTCCTTACAAAACCTCTATGGACCTCAGTATTCGGTGCCCTACGACTTCGGCCTCGAGGCCCTTGGCGAGGTGGTGCGTGTCGGGGAAGGTGTGCAGGACCTCACCGCTGGGAACCCTGTGGTTGTCTACTGGCCCGGTGGCTACTCCGAGTACCAGGTTGTGCCTGCCGCGGTGTGCCAGCGCATCCCTCGCATTGATCCCATCTATTTGACCATTAATGTAAGTGGTCTGACGGCCGCTGTCTCCCTCGGCGAGCTCGCCCGCCCCCAGCAGTCCGACACAGCCCTCGTCACGGCCGCGGCGGGTGGCACCGGCTGCATTGCTGTTCAACTTCTCAAGAAGAAATACAAATGCAAGTGTGTGGTGGGTACCTGCAGTACGGCTGAGAAGGCGGAGTACCTTCGCAGCATCGGCTGTGATACGGTGATCAACTACAAAGCCTCAGAGGACGAGGTCTCAGCTGAGATGAACCGTGTTGCCCCGCACGGCTTTGATGTCGTGTACGAGTGCGTCGGCGGTACCCTGCAACGGCTTGCCGTGCAGCACCTCGCCATTCACGGCCGAATCGTGTTCATTGGTGGGATCAGCGGCTACAAAAATGGCTCCTCGTGGCACCGTTCTACGGACAAGGTGGATGAGAACAGCACAGACTATGTGATGCTGCACAATAACTTCCTGCTTCGCCACAGTGCGTCAGCGATGGGATTTTTGCTGCCGGCATTTCGCGAGGTGATTCCAACGTACTTCGCGGACCTGGTGCGCATGCTGGACTCCGGTGAGCTGCACGTGCGACTTGACCCAAATGGGCAAGAGCAAGGTCTGCAGCATGTCAAAGAAGCGTTGGATTACCTGTACTCAGGCAAGAGTTTTGGAAAAAATACGGTTCGGCTTACGTAGGACTTAAGCCCCCAAAGAGCATCGATCTTCACAAGCGTTCACCGTACTCACGTATATATGTGTGTGTGTGTGCGCGCCACCTATTGCCCTACTACTATTATTACTATTCTTATTTTTTCTTTAGCGTTGTTTTTGTTGTTTCTGTTCTTTTTTTTCTTTGTTTCCCCGGCAAGTTTTTCGTTCTCTACCTCGCCTCATCAATTTCGTCCGTTAAGCTCGATTTTTGAGGGGCAAGAATTTGTTACTCGCTTCTCCAATCCCCTCTTCCTCACGTGTATCAGGACGTGTGTGTGTGTGTGTGTGCTCTTCTCGCTCATTGCCACATTGCCTCGAGTAGTGACACAGCCTTTAAGTCACACCAAACCGCATGCAAGTGGGATTGCGGTAGCTGATTCCCCACGATTTACTCCACCCACGTCTTGCATGCCTCGCTCTCTTCCGTTCATATTGTTGCAGCATCGCACACAACTCCGGAGCAAATAAAATATATACATATGGATTGTGTGGCGTGCACGAAGACGGCAACGGCGACGATATCCGCCTCAGCTCTCTCTCCTTTCTCCGTTCCCCGTGCCTCTACGAAGAAAAGATAAAATAGCAATAATAACGACCGCTGCGCTATCGACGTGTTCCTTTTGTAAAACGTATGATGAGTTTAAAAAAAAAGGGGGAGAAATATCAGCGTTAGGTGTTTCAACATAACGTCGTGCCGCTGGATATCTGCTAAGACGATTAGTGATGGGCCAATGTCTCTTCTTGATATCCTCACTGCTTTCTGTATCTTTCGCTTTCCTCTATGTCTCCTACGTGGCCACTCCGAGGCAGGCTTTGTCAATGGTAAGTAGCAAAGCGGTGGTCGCACCAAAGAAAAAGCGTGGGTCTGCTAAGAGCGCAACCAAAATTAAACCCACCTGCATTGCACACGTGAAACGAAGGAACAAGAAAAGGGTCGCGAAGGCTTCCACAGAGAATGCTGCATCACCCCCTGCGTTAGAAGGCAGCGGTGAGAACGCGCACACCACAGCCTGGTCGGCCAGCACCATCACACCATTCTGGGTTCCACAATGCTCAAAAAAAGGAAAAGGCGCAAATGCTTCAACGATCCCATGCGATCGGTTTGACATTGCCGGTACGACAGATGTCAATGAGCTTGTCCTGCGTCACGGGACGACGCCTTCCTCCGACTTGAAGGCATCTCGACGCCCTGTCTTGTTCAAGAGAGTTTCACAGCGCGGTGCCGCGCACAGCCCCACACAACAAAAGCCTGCAGAGCTTCTGAACTCTCTATTTGTGCTCGATCGCTACCTCTCCAACCTGGTGCGTGCACTGGTGCACCCTCTTCACAACTTCCTTCAATGCCACCACGGCCTGCACAACGCGGACGAGGTGCAGGTGATGCTTATGCCGAAAAATGGGCCTATTGCAGCAGCTGACTGCGCTGTCAAATCAAATGCAGCCTCCTTAACGCCAAGCAAAGCCACCAGCGGCACTACCTTGCGTCGTTGCTACGTGGCGACAAACAACGAGACGCTCACCGTGGACAGTCTGCAAAATGCGGTGCAGGGCTGGGGCATGGCAGGCGTGTTTCAAATTTCCGAGTTCGTTCTCGTTCGTGGAAGCGAGGGCCAGCACGCTGAGCAGAAGCTTCTGGAGTACTTGCGAACGCGTATCCTTTCCCCAGCCGCGCTTCATTTTAGTGATAAGGTTTTGACATCAGACCAGAAAGCGCTGGTGGTAGGCGAGCGCCTGCCATGTGCAGCTTGCCGGTTGTTTGCAATTCCCTACGAGGACGTGTCCGTACTGCTGCCCTCGCATGGTCACATGTACCTTTCCACCATCGCGCCCTCTCTAGCGGCTCTCGAGTCCAATAAAGCAACGACAGAAAAGGGCAAGAAGGTTGTCAGAAGTGCCTACATGAATCCTGCTGTAGCTGCCAAGCTTCTCCTTTCTGAAAGCCATCAACGAGTTCTTCGATGAGAGCAAGGGGGGGGGGCGGCTGTAAGCGGCTCGTCTGAGTGCCGCTTCATGAAAGCCCTCACCGTGTAGAGTCATCTTAATATAAGAAGATGAGAGAACTACGAGAGGCGAAGACACACACAACAGCAGTCGCAGTCGCACTAGTTTGGTGACAGCACTTGCCTGACCCTGCTGTGGTGGTGATGGTGGCCTTTATCTCTATCTGCTTGTTTTCTCTTCTCTCACATGTCCCGTCCCACGTAGTGTCTCCACACTATCTGCGTGAGAATGCTACAGTCGTTGCTTGGGTCACCCGATAAGAAGCACCCACACATTGGGCAAAGCTAAAGAGAATGAAACAGGCCCTCTTCATCTATTTATTTTTGTATGGTGAATGATGGGAAGCCCGCGCTGTCGTCATGCAGGAATCGTACCTCGAAGCATCTCTCCTCTGCCCCGCCCCGCCCACCCTCCCCACCTTCCCCTCTCTCCCTTCTTTCCCCCGTTACCTCGAGCACCACAGAAACGCAGTGAGCACGTCATATCGCACCATCGAGACACAGCAACGCAAAGAAGAACAAGAATGGAAAGCAAGTCTACCGAGCGCCGGATCGAGACGACGCTGAACCGCGTTGGCCGCCGCAGCGACGAGCAGTACGGCTTCATCAACGCCCCCATCTATCGCGGCTCCACCACTCTCTACAAAACCCTCGATGACGCCTTGAATGCGCGTGCCCCTTTCATGTATGGCACAGCCGGCAACCCCACCGTGGCCAATCTGCAGAACGCGTGGACGGCGATAGCGGGTGGGGCCGGTACGGTGATCCTGTCCTCCGGCATGGCAGCCGTGTCTTTTGTATTTCTCACCGTGGCAAAGTCCGGTGACAACATTCTGGTCGTGGACACCGCCTACCCTCCGACGCGACGCTTCTGTGACGAGTTTCTACGCGACATGGCCATCACTACCACCTACTACGACCCTCTCATCACCGCCGAGGAGCTGCGCTCTTTGCTGAGGGAGTACCCCAAAACGACGGCGATCTACATGGAATCACCCGGATCGCAGACGTTTGAAATCCAAGATGTCCCTGCCCTCGCGGCAGTGGCGAAAGAGTTTGGCGTGGCCACCGTACTCGATAACACCTGGGCCACACCGATCTTCTTTGACGCGCACGGTAAAGGCTGCGACATATCCGTGGAAGCGGGCACGAAATACCTCGGCGGGCACTCGGATATTCTTCTCGGTATGATCTCCGCAAATGAGGCGTGGTACCCAAAGATGAAGCGGACCCACGCGCTGCTTCAGTGCACACCGGGTAACGAGGACTGCTTCTTGGCACTGCGTGGGCTGCGCACCATGCACATCCGTCTTAAAGAAACCGAGAGGCGCGCTCTGGACCTCGCTCGGTTCTTGCAGAAGCGCAAGGAGGTGTTGCGGGTCCTTCATCCTGCCCTTCCCGAATGCCCTGGTCACGCGCTGTGGAAGCGTGACTTCACCGGATCCTCCGGGCTCTTCTCCATCGTGTTGCTCCCCAAGTACACCCTGAAGGATATTGAAAGGATGCTGGACGGACTGCAGCTCTTTGGGATGGGCTTCTCGTGGGGCGGATTCGAGAGCCTTATCATGTACTACGATTGTACCGCCTGCCGCACTGCGACCCGGTTTGCCCCTGGGGGTCCACTTCTTCGCATTCACGTAGGCCTGGAAGACTTCGAAGATCTCAAGGAAGACCTCCTTGAGGGCTTCAAGCGTCTCGAGGGGGAACCGTAGAAGGTGACTTTGCCTCTTGTTTGAACACGGGCGTTGCTGGCACCAGCTCTAAAAGAAGCGGAAGGTGTGTGTGTGTGTGTGTGTGTGTGGTGGCTCTACCGTTCCCCGTCTCACACACACGCATACATACAATCACCACCGTTTTTCTTTTGTTGCTTTTCGCTTTTAAAAAATCGGCTTCCTGTTCAATCCGCGCTCCCTTCATGGTTGCTGGACTCGACGTAGAACGGCCTTACGATCGTCACTTAGGCGTTGCCTGTGCACGTCTCATTACGTTTGTACGTGAGGCGCACTGTTAAGCTGCTTTTTATGCGGGTGCTGCTCTTGATGTTGTTTTCTTCCTTTTTGAATTGCCACTGCGGCAAAGTGTCTTTCACGCGCCACCGAATCAAAAGAAGAGAAAGAGAAAAGCCGCATTATCCGTGTTTAGCTGTGTAAACGAGAGCCCGGCATGCCTTTCTGATGCAGTCAACGACTCGTCTGCAGTACGTTCGTCTGTTCTGTTCTCCAAATGCCGAAACCCCTCGACTCTTTTTTTGTTTATTGATCTGTGGCCTGCGATGCATGGCACAAGGAACAGTCACCGCTGCATTTCTTTCTACCCTGCCGTCCTTCTTCTTCGCGTGTTCTTCAAGTCAAATTCAGAAAGCAAAATAAATCTAGGTTAGTCGGCAACAGCAACAACAACAACGGAGAGACAGCAGAAATGGAGTTGCTTCCCAAGTACCTCAATGAGCTCCAAGACTCTAATAAGATGAAGCGATGCGCAGCCTACAAGAAGATTCATGAGCTGGTCGCCTCTCACAAAGAGGAGCTTACAGAGGAAGACGAGTTCTCCATCATCCGAGCGTGCCTCAAAGGCTTCGAGGACTCCTCGGAGCGTGCACGCGAGGAGGCGGTGCGCATCACTTCTGAACTTCTTCCACGTCAAAACGCGAGTATTCTCGACTGGGTGCTCCCCTCCGTTGTCACCCGCATCGGTATTGTGCCCGTCGTGGAGGAGAGTGAGGAGATCCGACTTCTTCTCCTCCGCCTAGGAGCAGCCTGCATGGCGTGCTTCCCACACGACATCGGGCCACGCAACTACATCGACTTCTTCCAAGTACTTCTAGAGAACTGCTTCCGTGACCCCTTCCCGGACCTCAAGAAAGAGGCCTGCAAGGCCGCGTGTCAGCTCTGCGTGATTGAGCCGAAGGAGGTGAAGGCGATCACCGTCCCCTTGGCGAAGGCGGTGAAAGGCGCGTGCCTCATGCACAAGCACAGCGCCGTGCGTGCCGAGGCCGCCAGCACGTTGGCGGTCCTCTTCCGCTGCGGCGCCTCGGAGGTGCTGAAGGACGGCAAGGACGAGCCCGAAAACCGCACCACTGCGTCAGAGCTCTTTGTTCTATGCAACGACCACAGCGAGCCGGTCCGTCTCGCCGTCCTAGAGACGCTCTCGTGTGCGCTGCTGGATATTAAAGAACGCGTAGAGATGCACGCAAAGTACCTCCCGCACCTGCTCTTGCTGGTGACGGACTCTTTTGACGCTGTGCGGGCCCGGGCACACGAGATCCTGGAGCGCATAGGCCAGCTATACATGATAGACAACGAGGACAATCGAATCGACATGGCGAACCGGCGCGTGACGATGAAGGACATTGAATGGTACGGGGACGACGAGTACCCCTCCATGGACCTCACCTCCGCCGTGGCCCAGAAGTACGACATCTTCGCCTCCCGCCCCAGCCTCGGTACCCGCTACGTGGTGGCCGACTCTGTCCGCGTGTTTCTAGACCGCATTCTCGCTGATGTCACGGCAGTCGACTGGGTCATTCCCTTCTCCACGAACAACCGCAAGGTGGTTGCGCTCAAGCTCTTGTGGACAACGATCTACTTTTGCGAGAAGTCCAGTGTGCAGTTCACGGAGCGGGTGCTGAGTGCTGTCTACAAGGCGTTTACAGACGAGCTGGCCACCGTGAAGGACGAGGCCGCGTTGTGCATAGAGGTGCTGGGGAAGTTTCTCGTGCCAGATCAGTACCTTCCGTTTTTAATTGCGAAGCCACAAGCCGCCAGCCCATCTGCCGCGGGTGAGGATGCCGCCATTGTGCAGAAGTCGCGCAGCAAGACCGTCATTTTGACTTCGGTGGATGAAGTGGCTGCTCCGACCCCAACTCTTTTCTCCACAGCGGCGGTTGCGGTCAAGTGCTCCATCTTGCGCACCTTGGCCTTCTTAATCGAGGGCTCAAAGGACAAGCTGACCGGTGCGCACGCCACTCGAATTACACAGGCCCTCGTGGCGAACGACCTGATCGAGTGCGAGAATGAGTCACTGCTTCTCGCGCTCCTGGATACCATGCAGAGCACCTTTGCTGTTTTTGTAGAAAGGGGTTTCATGGCGTCCCCGCAGCAGCCTCTTCCTGAAAGCATTCTAAACGACCCAAAGCAGCGAACGCTAGACTCGATTGCCCTCTACGCACTTCTGCGCATCAAGAGCGCCGGCATACCCTCCGTGCAGGTTAAGGCAAGCGACACAACGGCAGCGCTTTCCTCCCTCGTGACGGGCTCGACGACGGGCATCTACACACTCCACGTCGAACGGCTCCTGACCCGCTACGGTGCAGCCCTGCCCGTGATCGCCTTCAGCGACCTTGTCCTTCATGCCGAATGCATCTCGACACTCGGTGGACTGCTGACCAACATTTTTGTGTCGCGGCTGTCGGAGATTAACTTCGCCGTTAAGGTGACCGAGGAGCTACGCTACCTTACCGTGCTTGAGCGGCTGCTGTGGAATAAAACGGTTGCCTTCCAGCCCAGCGAAGTGCACGAGCTTTTGCGGGCCATTGTCCTGCCGCTGGCAACCTTTCAGCCCGGCAACACAGCGCATCTGTTTCGAAAAGTCGCTGTCAACTGCCTCTGCGCGCTGGTGGATCCCTCGTACCGTGATGCTCTGCGTCCGCAACTGGAGGAGAACGGCTGTGCACTCTCCACAAAGCTCATCAATGCATGGTGCTCCGCGTCTGACGCCGACGATGGCGAGATGCGTCTCGTGTGCATGTCGGTGCTGCACGAGGTCTGTGCCCTGCCCATGATGAAGGGGTCCGCGCACGAGATCATTCAGTCTGTTCTTTTGCGCTTTGACGACTCAAATGAGCTTGTTCGTCTTCGATCCAGTGCCGAGCTGCTGAAGACGCTGGAGGGCTCGTCGGCGGGGACGGCGCTTTTTGTGATGGACGAAATCTCATCGCAGATGGTGCCGCTGGTGAAGAAGGCGCTGATTTACCTCGATGACACGGAGGAGTCCGTGGGCATTCGGCCTGTGCTGGCAACGGTGTTGAAGAAGCTCGGTGACGTGTCGCCGAACATTGTTGTTGACCTGACTCGATCAGCGCTGGAGAGGCACGCAGAGAAGCAGTACTGTCAGGACATCTTGCAATATCTAGAGGCCAAATATTGAAGGAGAGAGAGACACTTCGACTCGCCCACGTGCGATTCTCGCCTACACCGCTGGTGTTTGCAGATCATTGTGTGGAGCCTACCTTCATTTTTTCCGTTTTCGTCTGTCTGTTCGCTCGATGTATATACGCGCTTAACATGGGTTATTCTTTTCGTTTCCCTTTTTTTTGCTTCTAAGACGTGTATGCTGACACTCAAGCCTAGATGAGCGGGTACGCTCCATCTGATCCCCGCCCTCATTGTTCGGGTCCTACTCTCAAAAGGACGCGCCACTGCCCACCACGACAATTTATGCTTTTAGCGTGTGCCTTTCGCAACAGTGTTGCTCGCACCCATGGACGTCTTCCTACCTCCTTTCTCCATGCCCCTCTCCGAACAATCTTTGCTGTGCGTTCTACATCCCTTTCGTTGTTGTTGTTTTTATTTCTTCTAGATCTCATCCCTCCTACGCCTGCCCACAGATTCCAGCGCACGTGCCTTACCGCCCACCCCTTATATACATCTATCCCTCTCTCTCTCTCTATATATATATACATAACGCAACTTCACGAGAGAGAAACGATGCTCGGCCGTACCTTCCTCTGCGCCCAGCGCAAGATTCCGTTTTACCCCATCAATCCCAAAAACCCGCAGGTGTTTTTTGACATCTCCATCGGGTCACAGCCAGCGGGCCGCGTGGAGATGGAGCTCTTCAAGGATGTGGTGCCCAAGACTGCCGAAAACTTCCGTGCCCTGTGCACTGGCGAGAAGGGCGTCGGCCGCTCCGGCAAGCCTCTGTGGTTCAAGAATAGCCGCTTCCACCGCGTGATCCCGCAGTTCATGTGCCAGGGTGGCGACTTCACCGCCGGCAACGGCACTGGCGGCGAGTCCATCTACGGCCACAAGTTCCCCGATGAGTCCTTCGCTGGGCGCGCGGGTAAGCACTTCGGCCCGGGCACGCTGTCGATGGCGAACGCTGGCCCCAACACGAACGGTTCGCAGTTTTTCATCTGCACTTCCAACACGGATTGGCTCGACGGCAAGCACGTCGTCTTTGGTCAGGTCACGAAGGGTTACGACGTGATCCAGAAGATGGAGGCGCAGGGCAGCCAGGGCGGTTCCACCCGCCAGCCCATCACGATCACGAACTGCGACGAGATCAAATCAGAGTAAGAAAGCGAAAATATTTCACCTTAACGATATTTTTCTTTTTGACTTGCCGAACAAGACGCCCTCCATCCCCCCCCCTCTCCACCATCACCGCAACCACCCTTCTTATGCTGGCCTTGCTGTTTGAGCGTATGTGAGGTGGCAATGGGGTTATTCGGTCGTCTTATTCTCTTTTTAGTCTTAGCGCTTCGGGTTTTGTTTGTTTGTTTCTCTACACCGTTAACCGTATTTAGCATCCTGGTTTTCTGTCTTCTCTTTTCTGTTGTCGTTGTTCATGGCTAGAAGATGGAGCGAAACGCTGATTCAAATACCTCTAAGTACATTTATATCTACAGTTGGCTAAACTTGAAGAACAGAAATGATGGTGGGCGTGTGTGGCTTGGTTTGTACGGATGAAGACGGCTTGTTTCGATGAAGCAGCGAAGAACACGCGGTGAAGGTCAGCGTTCACGCACTTATTTATTATTATTTTGAGTCGTTGGGCAGGCGCTGGCTCAACGCTCTCTCTCTCTCTCTTCCCATGATCAGGCTTTTCTAGAATGTTCAATTATGGTTTTAAACGCCTCCGTGTGCACCTCTGAACAACCGACCGTGAAACGATCTTGGCTCCCTCTGCGATCCATCATTCTCCTTTGTTTCCTCAACTTCTTTTCCCTTCTCACTTCGACTTCATAGAAGCTTTACAGACTTCCTGCACTTCAGAAAATGGAAAGAGATACCAACGCAGAGCACACTAACATTGAAGTTGCTGCGGAGCAAGTTACAGAGGCTAAGCAATTTCTGGTAGAACTCGACCGCCGCAAGAACCAATACCGCGAAGCCCAGCGAACTATTCTCAACACCCGCCCAGAGGAAGACCTCTGGATGCTCAGCGGCGGTTCAACCTTTGTTTCATGTGAGCTGAGTCACGCCGACACGCTCAAGTACCTTGAGTGGCGCCTGCAGCAGTGCGACAACGAAATCGAAGAGGCACGAGAGGATCTGAAGCAGAAGGTAGCTGCTTTAGCCGAGCTGGAGGGCCCCGATAGTGCTTTGAATCGCTTGTATGAGGGCTTCAATCTGAAGGCGATGTGACGTCGAGGTGCTCGAGTGCAAGATGCTTTGCCGTAGGGTCGTGGGTTGCCCGCAAATTGAATTGACAAGTGTAACTGCTTTTGCGAGAATTAATGCTCGTATTACTAAATATGCATGACGGCGTCGCGCGAACAACAACACAACAAAACAAAAAAAAGCTCTCGTGAAGCGGAGTCTATACGTTCCTATGAAATATGCATACCGGCGTGTGTGTGTGCGTAGGGATGATGCGGCACCTTGATTGCCTTCTCTCATTTTTTTCTGAGCCGGAGTTGCCTGATCTGCACTTTCCTTCTTCTTTTTTGGTGCCGTTTGGGTGCTCTGCTCGCCCCTTGCGTCATAAAAGCGATCGTGCTGCAGACTGCCCCCCCCCCCGCCTACTTTGCTCTCACATTTCCGTTGTTGTTCTTTCATTGATCCGCTTATCAAAACTGCGTTGCGCCTCCCCCTCCCCACCTCTCTTTTCCTCTGCGCATCACCGCTACGTCTTGCCACCCTTCACTGCCCGTTTTTCTTTTCCTTTGGCACCGGACGTGTCGTGTTGATGAGGAAAAACGAAAAGTACGTCACCAGCGTGCGCTTGAAGCCGTCCCCATCAAATAGAAAACATGGCCTTCCGTTTTCAGCAAGCGGCGGAGCTGCTGTTCACATCGCAGTACCTCTGCCAGTTTGACACCACCATTAAATTTACGCTAATTCAGGATAGTCGCAGCAGCACCCTT
Organism: Leptomonas seymouri; assembly: GCA_001299535.1. Classification (NCBI taxonomy): domain Eukaryota; phylum Euglenozoa; class Kinetoplastea; order Trypanosomatida; family Trypanosomatidae; genus Leptomonas; species Leptomonas seymouri. Next base: position 111,577 of record LJSK01000022.1, read on the forward strand.
CAGGCATCTACGGTCAACGTCCCTCCTTTCAGCTACACCACAGTTGATTTTGTCGATGAGCCCGACCGAAAAGACAAGATGCCCGCTACTGAACCACTGAAAGTATCATGGGCAGTGAACACAGCGTTCTTCACTAACACACTAAGTTGCTTCGATCCACAAGTCCCCCTCGCAATGGAAATATCCGACGACTTGGCATACGTCCTCCTGTACCAGAGGAAAGCAGACAACGCCAGCGTGCAAGTGGCGCAGATAGGAGTGCTGCACGACCTGGGTCCAAAGCTCCTTATCGATCACGATGTGCGGGAGCTTTACATCATCACAGACATCCGCAGTTTCAGCGATCTCATCCGCTCCACCTGCGCCAGCGGCGACGACAGCTGCAGCATCTTCCTGCGGCGCACATCATCGCGCGAGTGTGAACTGGGCGTGAAGGCGAGCAGCGTCACCTCGACGCTGAAAATTCTCTTAGATGAAGAGAGGAGTACCGCAAAGCACCTGGAGGGCTCCGCGCGCTGCGACGACTTGCACGAATTTTCGCGCCTGTGTGTTCGCATGACAAAGAAGTCGCAAGATGCATCCCTCATGGTGGGATTCGGCTCTGGTGGTATCGCGCTGTTTCGCTTTGCGTGGGCCACCGAAGACAGCCGTCGCACCGTAAATCTGTTTTTTGCAGCGTGACCTTCATCGTGCTGCTGCTGCTGCTGTTGCGTGTTTTGTTACCTTCCTATCACCTTTGTACATCGATTTCCCCCTCCCCACACACACGCATACCACCACCCATAAACTACAGCTACTGCGACTACTCCAATATGCGAGCCACCGCTGAACGTTAGGCGTCACTCTACACAGGCGCCGCTACTCTGGCTCTACCAACGAGCTCAGTCATGCCACTTGCGGCCGCGCTAAAATTTATTCCTCGAAAAACTAAAGTCGCCACCGCTGGCAACAGCACTTCATAGTTGTTGTTGTTTCCCCTTTAGAAGTGTTTTGTCATCATCTTGAAGAGGCTGAAGGAGAATTCGTTCTGCAGAAACACAACGACGCCGCCCCGAGTGAAGCTGGCTTTCTCCTTCTGCTCCGCTTCTCATGCTACTCCCTGTGCCCTCCCCCTCCCCCCCACACACACCCCACACTCCCCACCTCCTTTTCCCTCCCGCGACATCACCTGATCCTCGGAAGAAGTTCATAGAGTTCATGCAAGGGTCGTCGCTGAACACTCAGCTTGGAGAAACCCACGGCGTGGTGGTCTACCACGCCGCAGCTCTCGCCCCTGCTAAGCTGCACACCATATTCAGCGAATATGGGAAGCCCAGCATCATCTACACCTATGAGCTGCACGACGACAACTACGCCACAGTTGTCTTCTTTGCCGATTCGAGCAGCAATGTGTCCTGTTACGTGTCACTCAGTCTACTCGCACTGGAGTCGGACGCCTTTGGACTTGTCAGCGTTGGCTGGATGCACGAGAGCGGCCTTGAAACATTTTCTAAGCAGCCGTACATCAAGAGAAAGTACGTGGAACCGACGGACGCGCCTTTGGCTGGCCCGCCAGCGGTGTTGACGGATGGGTATTTGGTGATGTATTGGAAAGGCGTTCCAGAGGTGGAGCGTGCGGCTGTTACGCAGACGGCGCACAAAGCCGCGCGTGAGGTCTTTGAAGACAGAAAGGAGGGCGGGCGATTGTTTTTACGCTTCCCGTCCGAAGACATGGCAGACGCGTTTCACTCCCACACGCTGTCGAAGTACCCCTCCTTACGGCGTTGCATTTCCTATGCCGATGCTACAGATTTCACATTAGCGAAGAAAGGCGCTTGACTGGCGATAAAGCATCCACAACAGAAAATGAAAAGAGATATCATATCAAGAAGTATGGTGGAGAGCGGAAATGAAGCTACGCAATCCGAAGAATGGCTGCTTCGAGCACAGCTGGCGGTGTGTCGTACTTTTTTTTTTTTTGGCTGGGTGTTCTCGCTGAAGGTGCCCGTCTTGTGGTGGGGAAGTCTCAGTTTGCCTTAGCGCTGCAGCCCACGTCACCCCTGCTCACGCCAAAAGCCCCCCCCCTCCTCCATCCCCTTTTCTGCTTTTGATTTCCTTTACGCACCCGATGGGCGTCTCTGAGTGTCGGGACGTGTCTTCCACGGCTTTCTGTCCTCATAAGAACGGAAGTCGTCAATCGCAACAATGGGGCAGCACCGGGTGGCGTTAGTGTCCGACTTCTTTTTCCCCGGCTTCGGTGGAGTGGAGGTGCACATCTACAACGTCGCCCTCTGTCTCATGCGCCGCGGGCACAAGGTGATTATTGTGACGCGCGCCTACGGCGATCGCGTAGGCATTCGCTACTACACAAATGGACTAAAAGTGTATTACCTGCCCATGCTGGCCGCCAAGCTTCCGCCGGGCTCCGTGACGCTGCCGACGTGGCTCGGCGCCTTCCCGCTGCTCCGCACCACCTTTATTCGCGAGCGCATCACCGTCGTGCACGGCCATCAAACAACGTCGAACCTGTGCCACGAGGCAATGTTTCACGCCGGCACCATGGGCATCAAGACATGCTTTACCGATCACTCCCTCTTCGGCTTCGCCGATGCCGCGTCCATCAACATCAACAAAGTGCTCGTCTGGAGTCTGCGCACGGTGGACCAGGTTATCTGTGTCAGCAACACGTCGCGCGAGAACACGGTGCTGCGGGCCCGCATCGCACCGCAGCGCGCCAGCGTCATCCCAAACGCCACCGACACCTCTGCCTTTACGCCGCCGGACGATCTCAAGTACAAGTCGTGGGCCTCGAAGATCGACAAGGATGGGCTCACTATCGTGGTCATCACCCGTCTGGTGTACCGCAAAGGTGCGGATCTCTTCGTGGACGTTATCCCGGAAATTTGCAAGCGTCACCCGGAGATCAAGTGGGTTATCGGCGGCGACGGGCCGCGGCGCTCGCAGCTGGAGCAGATGATCGAGCGACACAACCTGCTGGACCGCGTAAAGATGCTCGGGGCCCTGAAGCACTCCGATGTGAAGAGTGTGCTGAACCAGGGGCAGATATTCTTAAACTGCAGCCTGACCGAGGCGTTCTGCATTGCCCTCATTGAGGCTGCGTGCTGTGGGCTCCTGTGCGTTTCGACAAAGGTAGGCGGTGTGCCGGAGGTGCTGCCGTCTCCGATGCTGCTCCTGGCAGAGCCCGACCCGTCTTCCATTATCGCCGCGTTAGAGAAGGCCATCAGTGATGTGCCGCACCACTCGCCGTGGAACCTGCACGACAACTGCAAGCAGTTTTACAGCTGGGATTGGGTGGCGGAGCGCACGGAGCGTGTCTACGACCGCATTTTGGAGATGCCGAAGCTGTCCCTTTACCAGCGCCTCATGAACTACGCCTCCGTGGGGCCGCTGTTTGGGCTGGTGTGCTGGATGCTATGTGCGCTGGATTGGGTTTTGTACAAGTTGTTAGAGTACTGGATTCCGACAGAGACGATCGACATCGCGCCTGATTTTCCCATGTCTTCGTATCTTCGCAATAAGGAGAAGATTATGAAGGACAATCAGGCGTAGTCTTGTGGAGCGTATCAAGCGAAGGTTCAGTTAGGGTTGCCTTTCATTCATCTGCGTTTCGGTTTTGCTGCTCAACTGTTGTTGTCACGTACGCGCTTTCTGATCAAAGTGGAAGTGGTGGTACTTCACCTTTTGGCTTCTCAAGCGGCGCGCGTTGTGGTGTGCGTCGCAGGGGGTGGGGGGCTCGTTACAGGCCCTCTGTGATACCGCGGCATTGCCCTCTTAAAAACACTCACAGCACAAGCCAATGAATCAAGCACAGCCGTTCTTCCTTGCCGACCGAGTGTTGGCTGTGCCGACGTGCCTGACGGAGAGATGTGGCACCCTCTGTGTTACCCCGCAAGACTCAAGCAATAGGAAAGAGAGAAGCGGAGCTTGCTCTTATGAGCATCCGAGACGCGTGCCGCACTCCGCCCACCCACCCACCCCACACACACACA
>LJSK01000022.1:115612-138923 GCA_001299535.1 Leptomonas seymouri
CCCCCCCTCTCCACACTCTGTTCAAGCTTCTCCTGCTTTATCTATATATACGTACACTTCCTTTCCCTTTTGTATTTTGCCCAAGCGCACAGCTCCCGTCATAACATAACTAAGCCTCTTTAAATCGCGTCTTTTCTCGAATAACGGCCGTTGCTACGGTACCGAAGGGAGTCATAGCGAGCACCAACGCAAACGAGGAGTGTTTTCGTGTTGTTGTTGTTGTGTGCGTTTGTCCTGGGGAAACACGAAGTTTGGGTCGACCTGCGCGATCCATCCGTAATTCATTAAAGAAAGAACAAGAAACGCCAGACTTGCGCTCACCAAGCGCAGCAATCGGACGCCTACCATGTCTAGCAAGGATCAGGAGAAGCTCCCCACCAATCCGCGGGAGTTCCCGGATGACCGGGTGCCAAACTTCATTCTCAAGGCAAAGAACGGTCACTTCCACTTCATGATGGTTGAGCCGGATGTCTCGAAGAACTATCTGTGGTACATGTCGGAGCCGAAACTTGTCACCATCCCTGAGCTGGAGGTGGAAATGCGTATCCCTGGCCGCCGCTGGTACGCCACCGACCGCCCGGGCTTCGAGTTGCAGAAGAAGAACAACGCCCTGGCCACGGAAGGCGAGCCCTACGTGTGTCTGCACAACATCAAGAACCGCGACCTGTACTACTTTGGCCGCCGCCACGCCGAGCCGCCAGTGGAGAAGGTCACTCTCGTCGTCTCTGTTGCGGAGCTCTATCTCAAGAGCGCCATCCACCGCAAGCGTCTCGTGCGCGTGCTAATGGACAACATCCGCCGCGTCCTCAAGAACCCGCAGGTGTTCCGCAACGGTGACACGATGATTGAGATCCGCAAAGAGGTGCCTACGGAGGAGCAGCTCCGCGTGCTGGCCCTGCTGCCCGGCATTGCAAAGATCTACAGGGGTTTGGAGGGAGAAGAGGAGCGGAAGGGCGACCCGCGCGGGCAGTACATATGCGACGGTGCCCAGGGCATCCCAATCACGCCAGACCAGCGTGTGTTGGCTCTCCTCAGCGGTGGCATCGACAGCCCGGTGGCAGCCTACCGCATGATGACGCGTGGATGCCTCGTCAGCGGCATCCACTTCCTTAACAGCACCAACGACACCGCCTCTGTCGTGGAGAAGAACCGCCGCATCTGCGAGCGTCTCTCTAGCATTCAGGGTCGCTTTGACATGCACTACGTGGACATCAGTGCCCTGCAGTCGCAGATTGTCGCGAATGTGCCGAACCACAACCGCACCCTCATCTACAAGTGGTTCATGCTCTCTCTCGCAGCTGCCTTCGACGACTCACTCTTCATCGTGACAGGCGACTCTGCCGGCCAGGTGGCATCGCAAACGGTGCATAACATCAGCACCCTCTACCCCTCGATCCGCAAGGGCGTTGTCGCACCGCTCATTGGCATGCCGAAGAACTACATCATCGAGGAAGCGCGTAAGATCCAGACCTTCGACCTCTCCATTCAGGAGGGCGCGGACTGCTGCCAGTACATGATGTGCAAGACGGGCGCAAACCTCATGATGGGCCGCCGCACCCTCGAGGCGTGCGTGCGCTGCGTGAAGCTGAAGGAGCTGAAGGTGACGAAGGACATCTACCGCGACGGACACCTGTGCGAGTCGTCAGAGTTCACCTACCTCCCGGAGTCGGGGCTGCGCAAGTCGAGCGACAACCCGTCCGTGTCGGCCTGCTCGCCGGATGCGTCGCCAGCTGACTCCCTCGACGACGTCGTGTACTTCGATGCCGCAGCCGGCACAAAGATGCCGGAGCAGGTGAAAACGGCAATGCTGCGGGCACCGGAGGGCAACCCAAACAGCCTGCACATGAGCGGTCGTGAGGCCCGCATGGCCATGGAGAAGGTGCGGACGCAGCTTGCGAAGGTTCTCCACGTGCCTGCCAACGACATCATCTTCACTGCGGGTGGCACGGAGTCGAACAACATCGCCTTGAACGGGTACCACGTGGTGCGTGAGGCGTGGTCGCACGCCTCGATGAGTGGAAGCCACAACGTTCCCGCCGGCGCCACCATCGTGAAGGCGGTCGACCTCGTGAACCACGAAACAGGCAGCGTGAACCGCGATCTGACTCGCCCGCCGGGTGGACGCCTCCACGTAGATGCGAGTCAGGCGCTGCTGAAGGTGGACTTCAGCACACTCGACCTGAGCGAGGTCGACTCTATCACCGTCTCCGCACACAAAGTAAATGGCCCCGTGGGCATCGGCGCCGTTTACCTCCGGGGATCGAGCTGCAACAGGCTGTACGGCGGCGGCTCGCAAGAAAAAGGAATCCGCCCCGGCACAGAGAACGTTCCTGCCATTGTCGGCTTCGGCGTCGCGCTCGGCCTGGACCGCAGCCACTCAATCCACAAGGAGATTGACGCCCTCATGGTGGAGGAGCTGGAGAAGATGGGCTGTGAGGTGAACCGTCGTGGCGAGGTGAGCGGGTTTATCGTGCACGCGACCCTCCCAGAGGGCTACAGGAACACCGATGTCGTCTCGCGCCTGTCCACCAAGTACCATGTGGAGATCGGCACCGGCTCGGCATGCAAGACGAACGAGGTCAACACCACTGTGTACGACACACTTGGTAAGAAGCCCGCCCCAACTCGCTCGATTCGTATCAGCTGGGATTCGTTCGCCACGCTCAATGATGCGGAACGTGTAATCAGTGCGATGAAGAACGTACTGGACGAAATGAAACCGAAGAAGTAAACAATAAAAACAAAAAGAATGCATCCACAAGAAGTCGTGAATTGTCGCCGTTTCCAGAACGTCTTTCCCTGTTCTCCTTCTCATCTTTTGTGCCTCTCTCTCTCTGTGACGCACGCTGGGGTTGCTGAGGAGAGTCTAGACGAGCGTCACGGGTGCTATACACTTATGGCTGTTACGGTTAATGGATTGGCTCTCTCTACGAGGAAGGCTTTATGTACTGTCTCTTCTTTTTGTCGACGCTCCGTTGGTGGCCTTCATGTGCTCCTGGAGATGCAAGCCTCAAGTAAATCGGATCCGGTAACTCTTCGTGTCACTGGTGACTTTAGAATACGGAAGACGTGTCCCACTGCTTTCCCTGCTTTCAGTTTGGTTTGTTTCCGTGTAGCTCTTGCGGTGGTGGCGGTGGTGGCTCTCCAACTGTTAATGAAGTACTACATTAAACGAAGATCACTTTCAATAAGCCCGAGGTGTCAAGGTGAAGCCAATTCAGTATGTTGTTGTTTTGTGATTGCCCCCGTGACTCGTGCAGCAACGTCCATTGCACTTGAATTTTGTATGAGTAGCTGTTGTTCCTGCTTTTGGAGGAGGGCTGGTTGTTCTCTAGCAGAGTGTGTGTGTGCGTGTGTCATTTCACTCGGACCCTCAACCATATACAAGTGATAAGGCACTTACTTCGGCGGCACTGCCTGAAGAATGCGGCGTGCAACCACAAGCACAAGCGTCCATGCAGGCTCACGCTTCGCCTCCTTAACTGCGTGCATGAAACTACAAATAGTTATCTTGTTTGATTCCTTCGCACTTAACCAATCGAAACGGATGTATGTGGGACGGATCAGCATTTGGAAATGTAAGCGCAATAAGCCCTCCTTTAAGCTGCGTGCTGTGACGGAATTCTGTGACGTAGACGCACCGCTGAGAGCAATCGTCACTATTACCATTACCTGAGATGCTCTCACATGTTCCCTGGAATAATCACTCAACACGTGCCCTCAGCACTTCCTGAAAAAAACAAAAATAAAATTTCTTCTTCAAGCCTTTCCACCGCGACGCCACACTTCCGTGCAGCACTGAGTTTCTTACACCCCTGCTGTTCCTCCTGTCGAGTTGGAGTGCAGGGAGGGGAGGGGGAATACACGCTTGAGCGTGTGAACTGTACTCTGCGTTGTTCTTCGCATGTCGCCCTGCGCCTTCGAATCCCTTCTCTCTCTCTGCCCCTGCCCAAATCCAGCGCTCCGCCGCTTTTTCAAAGAAGAGAATTTCAATAAACGAGAATACGCACCGCTGTCTGAGATGAAGCCAGCGTCATTCCGCCTTATCAACGCGCTCTGCGCCCAGCTGCTCCAGGCGAAATCCGAGCCCACGCGAGTCGAGAAGCTCATAGCGGATGGCATCCGTCAACGCGTGGTGGACAAAGATACGTTGCCACTTATCATCCAAAAAACGGCAGTGAGCAACGGAGAGTGGTGCCTGGCGCTGCGTATCCTGCAGAGCAAACACCTCGACACCCATCGCCTCCGCAGGGACGACACGATTTGGTCCATCATTGACAAAGGTGTGCCGAACAACGACGCCAGCAAGCAGGCCGCGCAAGTAGCTTTGCAGAAAATTTATGGTGCTCGGTTTAAGAAGACGACATCACCGCGGTCGCTCCGGTGACCCGTGAGTGGTCCTTTACCTTTCTGCTATCTACAGGTTAACATCGCCCTTAAAGGAGGGTGATAGTTTGTGCAACTGCACATGTGTAATAGAAAAGCTTACGGGTGTCTCCTCGACTACGAATTAATTGTTTTGGCTCCTTCTACGCGACGTCGAGGTGGCCTTCGTATCCCGTTTCCTCTGTCTATCGCCTCACGTTTGCTTTGCTTGCTTACTCGGCCTGGACTAACGTGCGTAGCAACACCCACCCTTCCCCCTCTTCCTCTAACGAGAGTTGCTTCTCAGACATACAAAACACATTTCTTGTAGGAGTTTATAAACTTCTAGTTAGCATAACTGTGTTTGCTTCACATCCGTTTATACAAGCACGTACTCATAGAACACTGCACTGCTGTGGTGCAGCCATACACATCAGAGCAGTTCTCCCACCACCATCACCACCACGATGTCGTCCTCCGCGCTGTCGCAGTGGAAGTCGGTTCTGCGCGACCCGGTGCCTCCCTCGTACCTTCACAAGAATGTCTGCTTTCAGCTCTTGGACTGCTGTCAGACGAAGGGTAGTCCGCACGAGGCGGTGTCCCGCGTGCGTCACACCGAAGTGCCGATCGTGCGGCTTTACGGTGTAACCGCCGAGGGCTTCAGCGTCCTTGTCCACTGCTACAACTACGAGCCCTACCTGTGGATCGAGGCGCCGCCGAACTGGTTGCCCGTCCACTCCCAAGCGTTCATGCGAGAGCTCAATAGCCAGCTCAGCAACCAGACCCAGCTCCAGGACACCGTAGTGCGCATAGAGATGCATCAGCGTCGCAGCTTGATGCACTTCAAAGGGATGCAGCTTGTGCCGCACTTGAAGATTGTAGTGCAGTTGCCCCAGCACATCCCAAAGCTGCGCAGTCTTCTATCGGACCGCGGCGTCTCCTGCTCCGGCCTGTGGGACGGCACTCGAGTTTTCCCTACCTTCGAGTCAAACGTGATCTTTCCCCTTCGATTTCTCGTTGACAACGATGTCGGGGGCAGCAACTGGGTTACCTTACCCTATGGCAAGTTTCTCACTAGTCCCGTCAAGACGTCGGCATGCCAGATTGAAGTGGCGTGCTCGCACGAAGACCTGCAGAACCATGAGCCTATCGGAGACTACCTCTCCATAGCTCCGTTTCGCATCCTGTCAATCGATATTGAGTGCCAGGGGCGGAAGGGCATGTTTCCTGAGCCGGAGCACGACCCGGTCATTCAGATTGCAAATCACTGCGTGCTGTACGGGCACGAGTCCGAGCCGCTGACGAAGACCATCTTTACGCTGAAAAGCTGTGCCCCTATTGCTGGTGCGCAGGTATACTCGTACGAGTCTGAGTCGGAGATGCTTCTGGCATGGGCGATGTTCATGAAGGCGCTCGACCCGGACCTGCTCACGGGGTACAACATATGCAATTTCGACTTCCCGTACTTGCTGAGCCGCGCCATCACGCTGAAAGTAAGCGACGCGTATCATTACTGGGGACGACAGATCCACGAGCGCACCGTGGCGCGCAACAAGCAGTTTCAGTCGAAGCAGATGGGAAACCGCGAGTACACGGAGGTGACGATGGAGGGTCGCATTATCATGGATGCCATGGTTGTGATCCAGCGTGACTACAAGCTCCGCTCCTACTCCCTTAACTCCGTCTCGCAGAACTTCTTGGGTGAGCAGAAGGAAGACGTGCACCACTCGATCATCGCGGACCTGCAGCAGGGCGACGAGGAAACCCGCCGTCGTCTCGCGGTCTACTGTTTGAAGGACGCCTACCTGCCGGTGAAGCTGCTGGACCGACTCATGTGCCTTGTGAACAACGTCGAGATGGCGCGGGTGACCGGCGTGCCGGTGGGCTGGCTGCTGGAGCGCGGTCAGCAAATCAAGGTCTTCTCCATGCTTTTGCGGAAGGCGCGGAGAAAGAATATGCTCGTGCCTACGGTGGAGTACACCGGCGGCAACGACCGCGGCTACGAAGGCGCCACCGTCATCGACCCCATCAAAGGCTTTTACAACTGCCCCGTTGCGACGCTGGACTTTGCCTCGCTGTATCCGTCCATCATTATCGCGCACAACTTGTGTTACTCAACACTCGTCCGCCCGTCCGATGTGAAACTGCACTCCGCGGACACCCTGGACCGCTCGCCCACCAACGACTACTTTGTCAAGAAGGAGATCTCCCCAGGCGTCTTGCCAGAGGTGCTGCAGGACCTGCTCGTCGCACGTAAGCACGCCCGTGCCATGATGAAGGACGTCCCCATGCACTCTCTCGAGTACAAGGTGCTGAACGGTCGCCAGCTCGCCCTGAAGGTCAGCGCAAACTCGGTGTATGGCTTCACTGGTGCGCAGGTGGGCAAGCTGCCGTGCCTCGAGATCAGCGCCTCGGTGACGGCCTACGGTCGCCAAATGATTGAGAAGACAAAGAATCTGGTAGAGGAACTCTACCCCGGCACACGCGTGCTCTACGGTGATACCGACTCCGTCATGGTGGAGTGCGTGACCGATAAGACGGCGAGCGACAAGGAGCGTTTGCAAGCCTCCATGGAATTTGGTGAGGAAGCAGCCGCAAAGGTGTCAAGTCACTTCCTGAAGCCGATCAAGCTGGAGTTTGAGAAGGTCTACTTCCCCTACCTGCTCATGAACAAGAAGCGTTATGCGGGTTTGCTGTGGACAAATACGGATAAGTTCGACAAGCTGGACGCGAAAGGTATCGAGACGGTGCGCCGCGATAACTGTCCTCTCGTGGCCCGCATGGTGTCGGGTGTGTTGAACCGCATTCTCATTCATCGCTCTGTGGAAAGCGCGGTCGACTTTGTAAAGGGCACCATCAGCGATTTACTGCTGAATCGGCTGGATATTTCAAATCTGGTCATCACCAAGGCCTTCACCAAGGCAGAAGACGAGTACGCCGGTGCACAAGCACACATTGCCCTAGTCGAGCGCATGCGCCGGCGCGATCCAGCGTCGGCGCCCACCATTGGCGATCGTGTGGCCTATGTCATCATCAAAGCCGCCAAGGGCGCCAAGGCGTACGAGCGCAGTGAGGACCCGATTTACGTCTTGGAGAACAACATCCCCATCGACACGCAGTACTACCTGGAGCATCAGCTAGCCCCTCCCATTCTCCGCGTCTTTGAGGGTGTCCTGGATGACCCGAGTGTTCTCATCAAGGGCGACCACACACGCCACATCGCCATCTCAGCCCCGAACAAGAACGCCGGGGGCCTCATGAAGTTTGTGAAGATTCAGCTGCAGTGCATCTCCTGCCGATCGGTCATCAAAGAGGGGGCTTTGTGCGAGAACTGCAAGGACAAGGCGCCGGAGGTGTACGGCAAGGTGATGGCGAAGCGCAACCACTACGAGGCCATTTACTCTCAGGTCTGGACGCAGTGCCAGCAGTGTCAGGGGTCGCTGACGCAGGAGGTGATCTGCTCGAGTCGCGACTGTCCAGTCTTTTACATGCGTAAGAAGGTCCAGAAGGATCTGCGCGAACAGCAGGTGCTGCTCGATCGCTTCGGTGTAGTGGATGATTGGTAGTGCGAAGGGCGTGCAACGGCTCCTCTGCGTAGGCACGAACGCACCCTTGCGTATATACAGATGGTTGCACATAGTTTGAAAAGGGGGAGGAGGACACTACACTTTGCACCGTAAGGAAACGAAAAGTGCCTTTATTGAATTATCCTGCTTGTTTTCGCTGTTGTCGGCCCCACACAGACGCACCGCCCGACCGCGCACATAGAATGACTTCGCCATGAATAATATTAACGAAGGATGCGCTCAGCAAGTGACGATCTGCCCTTCCTGCAAGCACGCACCGATCGAAGAACATCGTAGAAGTTTGCAACGCCCGTGGGAGAGGCATTCGACTCCCCCAGCGCTGCTGCCTCTTTTCCTTTGTTGAGATGGTTGTTTTTTTCTTTTTCGAACTTCACAGGTGTAGCGGTGGACCGGAGAACACGCACGCTGTCGAATGTCTGTCTGAACGGAAGGCCTCTGTGTCAAGCCGACAGACTGCAAAAACGAGCCCATACCGCCTACGTCTCACACTCTCCCCCCACCCTTCTCCTTTGCATGTATCAAGTAGTACTCTTGTGTGTGTGTGTGTGTGTGTGCGCGCGAGACCCTACCCAGCGGCCAGCGCAGCTCCCCTCACATTTGCCTTCATAGACGGCCCTTTTTTTCTTTTTCAAAGGGAACAGAGTTGCGGCGCTGCTCTCATTTGTGCAGTCACGGCCCCACACGATTTTATACGTGTGCGTGCGGATCTACAAGCCCTCATTCGGTGGTACGCAAGCGCATTAGATATACAGATAGAAGACAAACGCTTTATATTCTTTCGCCGCACATCCCAGCAATCCACGCTCATAGAACAGCACGGTGGAGAATTTTTCGATACATCAGCATAATTTAAAGGTAAAGAAGCATGGCATCCACCATGACGCGCGCGATTCGCAGACGACAAGATCTGCACAGCACCCTCGTCTTTGAGCGGGAGATAAACGATATCACCGCAGATGAACTCTACGAACAACTCCTCCTCGGCAACATCCGCAACGGCACCGACCCGAACGCAAAGGCGGTCATCGAGGTGTACGAAGACTACGTGGAGCCGAGCTACGACCCTGTCAAAGGCGCCCAAGTCGCAGCCGCCCACAAGGAGGTCATTCACGAGATTTACAAGGAGCGCGATGTCATCATCCGCACCCTGCGCTCCTCCGACGAGCACCAGCAGCTTTCGCCTTTCGATCGCCTCTTGCGCGAAACTGAATTCTATACTGGCGTGCGGGAGTGGAAAGCCGACGCCGCACGCAGTGGGCGGCGCAGTCACCTCTACCGCCACATCAGCAACGACAACGATGAAGACCCCACCGGGTTCGCCATGATGCACCTGACGGAGACGCCGTCGTACATCCGGGGAAAACTGCGGCCCTACCAAGTTGAAGGTGTCAACTGGCTGTTGGGCCTCTTCTCCCGCGGTGTGAATGGGATATTGGCGGATGAGATGGGCCTGGGCAAGACGTTTCAGACCATCGCGACAATCGCCTACCTCAAGTTTACAGTGGGCATGCCTGGTCCGCACCTGGTGGTGTGCCCCAAGTCTGTCATGGGCAACTGGTACCGTGAGTTCAAGCACTGGTGCCCAAGTCTCTCGGTTTTCAAGTTTCACGCCTCCAGCGACCTGCGGTCCAGTTTGGTGAAGGCGCACCTGCACCCAGTTGATCACATCAAATACGACGTCATTGTCACTACCTTTGAAATGGTTCTGGATGAGATTAACACCTTCAAGCGCGTTGCGTGGCAATACCTGATCGTGGACGAGGCTCACAAGCTGAAGAACGAGGAGGGGCGTGCGCACACCGCGCTGGACTCACTGCAGACTTCGCACCGGCTGATCATCACAGGCACGCCGCTGCAAAACAATCTGAAGGAGCTGTGGGCGCTGCTGCACTTCCTGGCGCCGCGACTCTTCAGCGACTCGGAGTCGTTTGACACGTGGTTTGACACCACGTCGGGCCATCAAGACGCGAGCGTCATGTCCAACCTCCACAAGATCCTCGCACCGCTGATGATCCGCCGACTCAAAGCGGACGTCAACACCGGCATCCCTCCAAAGAAGGAGATTTACGTCGCGTGTCAGCTTTCGAAGAAGCAGCGGGAGTGGTACATGAACGTGTTGGCGAAGGACGCTGAGGTGCTGAACAAGGCCAGCGGCAGCGCAGCGTCACTGACGAGCGTGATGATGAACCTGCGCAAGGTAATCAACCACCCCTACCTGATGGACGGCGGCGAAGAAGGCCCACCTTTTATCACAGACGAGAAGCTGGTTCGGACCAGCGGCAAGATGATCATCCTGGACAAGCTGCTGAACCGCCTCCGGTCGGATGTGGTGGGCAAGCACAAGGTGCTCATCTTCTCGCAGTTTACATCTATGCTGAACATCTTAGAGGACTACTGCAACATGCGCGGCTTTCGGTACTGCCGCATTGACGGTAACACGAGCGGCTATGACCGCGATTCTCAAATGGCCTCCTTCAACTCACCCAGCAGCGACTACTTTATCTTTCTACTCTCCACACGTGCCGGTGGCCTCGGCATCAACCTGCAGGCCGCCAACCATGTGGTTATCTACGACTCCGACTGGAACCCGCAGATGGACCTGCAGGCGCAGGACCGTGCCCACCGCATTGGGCAAAAGCGAAGCGTCCGCGTTTACCGCTTCGTGACGGACGGCACGGTGGAGGAAAAGATCTATCGCCGTGCGCTGAAGAAGCTGTATTTAGATGCGGTTGTGGTCCAGCAGGGCCGGCTGCAGGCCAAGGCGGCAAGTTCGGCGTCCAAGGAGGAGTTGCTCTCCATGATTAAGTTTGGTGCTGAGGAGATATTTAAGACGCGGCATCAGGACGTGACAGAGGCTGACATCGATCGACTCCTCGACGAGGGCGAGACGATTTCAAATCAGCTGACGAACGAGGCGAAGCAGCAGGTGCAGATGTCGCTGGCCAGCTTTCAACTTGGTGCAGAGGAGGCGAACATTTACGACTTCGAGGGCGTAAGCTTCAAGACTGGTGCGGAGACGCGCATCTTGCACATAAAGCTGGGTGCTCCGGTGAGTCAGACGGATCTGCAGGCACAATGTTCTCAGCACGGTGAAGTAATCAAGACCGTCTTGCACCCTAACATGAGGGAAGCCCTCGTATACTTCCGCTCCATCAGCGGCGCGATTGAAGCAAAAGTGAGGCTGCCCTACGAGTCTACATTTGCCAGCCGGGACTCGCAGACAGTGGTGTCCAACGACATGATTGCGGAGTGCATCGGTGTCGGCGAGAAGCTCGGCCGCGGGCACCGCGTCCGTGAACCGGTGCAATTCTTCTCTGCTGCAGATGTGGAGTCGATGCAGAAGAAGGCCAGCAAGGCCCCACCGCTGAAGCTGCCGAAGCCTCCCAAATTCTACCCCCATCAGCTCTACAACATGAAGCGTCTCACCGAGCTGCACAACACCGAAGTCGCCCTCATGGTCCGCAACTGGAAGCGCAAGTTCGAGGAAGTGAAGGAGGCACCGACGACGAATGACGCAGAGGGTGGGGAAGAGGGCGAAGCTACGAAGGGAGAAGCAGAGGATGAGGATGAACTCCTGACGGAGGTCGAGCAGGAGGAGCGAGAGCGGCTGCTCAGCGAGGGATTTCCAAACTGGACCTTTTCCGAGTACCGCGCCGTCGTGTCCTCCCTCACTAGCGGCAACGTGGACCTCACCGACTATCCTGCGATCGCGGCCATCGTCGGGGATACAAAAACAGTGGGCGAAGTTCGGGACTACGTTGTTGCCCTGCTTGAGCGCGGTGAGCAGTGCATCAAGAGGTTTGCCAACGTCGAGGCCCGCATTCGTAAGTCCAAGGCGAAGCGGGAAGCCAAGGAAAACATCCTCAAAGCAGCGAGGTGGAAGGTGGAAACCTGCGAGGACCCGGAGAAGGAACTCACCTTCAAGACTCGCGGCAACGCCGCCCTCGACCGCGAGATCTTTCTCATTGCGTACGATACAGGATTTAAGCAGGACAATACAAGCGAGTTGGTGCGCAACAAGCCACAGCACCGGTTCAACGTGTGGTACCAATCTCGGCCGGAGAACTTCTTTGAGAAGCGCCTGCATACGCTGATGAAAGCAGTAAAGCGTGAGTGCGAGAGGTCGACAGACGCAGACGTAGGGATGCCAGAGAGCAGTCGTCGCCGCCTAGAGGTGTAGACTAGAAGAAGAGAGGATCGGGTAAAGGGTGGTAACTGCACGCACCACTCTCCCGCTGCCTTGGAAGGAGCCTTTTTATTGTTGGGTTGTTTCTTCATCTAGTATGCCCAGATGTGCAGGTGGCGCTGTTTTCGACGGGGGTTGATCGGCACGTATTATATTTAAACAAAGAGGAAGTAAAATGTCTGTTGGATCGTATGGTTGACGCGGTTACGCAACGGTCTCTGAGCTGCTGCATAAGCGCTAGCTACATTGTGTATTCGCTTTGGGTCGCGTGTAGACCAGCGAGCATCCCTTATGCAGTGCTCCGGCACTTCACGGCCTCGCTGCCTTGTATGTGCAACGGTGTACATTTGCAACGAAAATAAAACTTCACTATTGTTGTTGTCCTTTTCTCTTTTCCCGAGATATTTCGGATTGCACGGGGGGGGCCTACATCAGTTTACAAGGAATATGCAGGCTGTCAACACTTCGCCGTGTGAACCTGCCAAATAGCTCAAATCTCTCTCAATTCTCAACTCCCTGCTCCTCCATCACCGCGTTTTCCAGGTAGTGAAGACATTGCAGGATTGAAGGCGAAACTAAGCCTTTCCTTCATCCTTCAAACCCCAGCGGTATTCATCACATATTATTATTATTGTGGGAGCGTTTGTTCGTGTTATCTCGTTGTTTTCTTGAGGCAAATCCGCGTTGTCTCCAGCACACGGTTTACGAGCACAGAAACTTCACGTTGCACCGCTCCACTCCTTCGCGTTCTTCTTTTGTTTTCTCTCGAGTGAAGACAAAGAAAAGCGACACACGCATTGCGCAGCGTTCGAAGTTCTGATGAAGCACCTTCTGGGCAAAGGTACCCAGCGTTACAGAGGGAAAGGGGAGTTCAGCGGACTAATAGCTTTGATATGGCAAGTGGCGTAGGCTCCACCCACTCTGGAAGTCGAATTGGACCGCACTGTAGCCACATCGCAGCATGTGTACTCCACCCCCGCTTCCCCTCTCTTCTTTTTTTTGAAGCAGGAACTGGGGGTGGAGCGCGGACTTGATTCGTGGGAGGCCCGCAGGCCCCACCAACTCCACTGCGCTGCCCACCGACCGAAGGGGCGCGCTTTGTTGCCTGCACCTGGTCGCTTTATCTTGAATATGCCTTGGTATGGCGTCTCTGTTGTCGAGAGAATGCTTTTCGCTCCCTTGAAGACGCGGTCTCTCCCCCCCCCCTCCTTTTTTCTCTTGTATAACGCCGTCTACCCAGCGCTAGCAGCGGGAGATACGATGCGAGAACTACGACCACTGGATCAGGGCGAGACGAGTGCACCGCGTGCTCGGCAGAGCCCGTGTTTACCCTCAAACCAAAGACAGAAGGAGTGAGTTTAATGTTCTCTTGATGTTTGCTTCGGCTCCCTCACCCTTTCTTCGCCATCGGCGAGGCACTGCTCTCACTGTGCAAAGCCGCTCTTGTGGATCATCATTGGTGAAGGGGGGAGGGGGCTCCTCTTCGTGAGCGAGGGCAGCCACTGCTTTTTTTTTTTTCGAAAATGAAGGCGGCGAGCATGGAGCGACGAGTGTCGGCTGCGTATGTGAGGCGCTGCGGAAGGCTCGGCTCACCACGATTTTGCAGAATGGCTGACGTGTTGTGAACTTGGCCCCACTTTCTCCGCTGCTTTACCCTCCACCTGAACTCTCCATGTACGTTGCCCCCGTGCATCAATGGTGGTGCGGAACGACGGTGCTCCTCTGACGTGTATAACGGAAGGGTACGCAATTCGATTGCCACGGGCAGTTTCTACCTTTCGACAAATAATGTGAGGGCCTTTCACTGTGTTGCCTCAATTTATTTGTTTTGCTTTGTTTTTATTTCTGTAGGAACTCTATACAGAACCATAACAAGAGCTCGTTGTCGGAGCACACGCAAGCACGTACACGCACACGCTACCCCAATATAAAACTCAGAAAGAAAAAATGTCGAACGAGACTCGGAAAAAGCTGGTCGGGGGCCACATTGAACTCGGCCACGTGCTGGGCACGGGCGGCTTTGGTAAGGTGTACTACGCCTACGATGTGAAGAAGGGCGTGAATGTAGCGGTGAAGATGATTGACAAGGAGCTGGTCCGCAGCAGCGGCATTCAGTCCTACGTGGAGCGCGAGATTGATTTGATGCGCAAGATCAAGAATCCGCACGTGATCCGCCTCCTAGAAGCCATTGAGACATCCAAGGCGTACAACTTGGTCATGGAGCTCGCCCCGAACGGCGAGCTATTTGACAAAATTGTGGACTCCCAGCGCTTCGACGAGAGCACCGCGCGCAACTACTTCCAGCAGCTCATCAGTGCAGTGCACTACTGCCACCAGCTGAACATTGTGCATCGCGACCTGAAGGCGGAGAACCTGCTTCTGGGTGAAAACAACGTGTTGAAGGTGTGCGACTTTGGCCTTTCCCGCTACACGAAGGAGGGTCTCTTCAGCGACCATGAGGTGCTCTTCATGTCTCTGGCGGGTAGCATCGACTACCAGGCGCCAGAGGTGCTGAAAGAGCGCGGCTACGAGGGCAGCGCCTGTGACATGTGGAGCTGTGGATGCATTTTATTCTTTATGCTCTGCGGCTACCTGCCCTTCACCGACCGGTCGGATGGCCTCACCCGCAAGCGCATTCTCAGCTGCCAGTACAACAAAAATAGTCGTTATCTTTCTGAGGAGGCCGCGGACCTCATATCGCACCTCCTCGAGCGTGCGCCATCGGCGCGGTTCAAGACGTCCGATGTGATTCAGCACACGTGGTTCCGCGTAGATCTCAACCCGGAACTCTTCCCCAAGGACAAGGTGGAGCCGACCCCGTCAAGCCCGAGCGGCGGCGAGTTCATCGAGCGCGCCATCACGCCCCAGGCAAGCAGCTCGAGCTTCACCAACACCACTGCGCCGACGCCCACAACGCAGAAGGCGGACGAGATCCACCAAGCCTTCCAGACCTGCAACATCACCGGCGATGGCTTCCTTCACAAGGAGGAGGTCCGCGACGCTCTCATCAAGCTGAACGGCGACGTGGAGGTGTCGGAGGACGAGGTAAACGACTTCATGGCGAACTTCCAGCTGGACGCTGAGGGCCGCATTACAGAGGAGGAGTTCGTCGTCGGCTGGACGAAGCACCAGAACTCGCTGGGCAAGAAGTACGACGTGGCGAAAATGGCGAACCTCTTCCACTACGACTTAGAAAAGGAGTTCTTACAGGTGATTCGCAAGGCCTTCGACTCGATTGACGTGGAGCACTCCGGCACCATCACGAAGCAAGACCTGAAGAAGTTAAATCTGGGCCTCACCGACAAGGACGTAGAATCGATCTTTCACACAGTGGACACAGAGAACAAGGGTCTTCAGGCTCTCACGTTCGAGATGTTTGTGGGTCTCTGCCTCAAGTATGACTTCTTCAAGAACCACCCACTAGCCATCCGTCTGCGTCGCCTGAATGCCTTCTTCGAGGCTACCGAGCACGCCGCCTTTCGCACGTCGTTCAGCACCAGCTACACCGTCGCCGGTCAGCGGGAGGTGATCAAGGTCTTGCTGCTGAGCAAGCAGGGGTCGCTGTCCACAACCTTTGAGGAGGGCGACGTCATTGGATTTCTGTATGGCACCTACTCGGAAGACTCGAAGAAGGTGCTGGAGGTGGGCGTGCGCCTCCTGCCCGCCGCGCCCGGGTACACGAAGGTATCCACCTACCGTATCGGCGGCAAGACAACGGAGTTCCACAAGTGGTTTCTCAACCTGCGCAAGCTGATGAAGGATGAGCTGCTGCGCTGTGAGGAGGACACCGCCGTGAAGGGTGAAGCGGAGCTGATGTAGGGGCTCTTACAAGGCATGCGGCCCTCTGCCCGCGCGGTCTCTCATTTTTCGCGGATGTGCCGACACCAACCCGTGTCACGGAACTCCGACTGCTTCTTGAACTATCTCAGCTGTCGCTGAAGCATGGTGGCAGACTCCCTTTTGACGTCTCCTATGGTTCACGGTAGCTGACCGCTCTCACGCCCCCCAGCCCCCCCCCCCCTTTCTTTATTTTGTATACTTCTACCAGTTCGCCGTGAGATTTCTCTCGAGCTCCACTCCCTCACAAAGGACTACAAAAAGAGACCGGGAAAGGTCGCTCGCTGCGTGGGCAACGGTGTCTTGATCTTCTGTAAGGGCACCTCGGCTCCTCTATGTTCTTTTCGCTCCGGTGGGGGCGATCTGCAAACTTGAGTAATCATCTTGCTCTTGATTGTTCTGTCTTTTATCTATTTACTTCATCTTCCCTTTGTTGTTCGAATCGTGTACGAGGTAGGAAAGCGCATATTTAAAGAAAAGCAAGGAAGTGCGCGAAGCATCCTTGCCTTCGTATGTTCCTCCAACCTCTGCAACGGTAAGAGGAGTCGTTATCACAACGGCTAATACTCATTTTGTGTGTGTGTGTGTGTGTGTGTGGCTCATGTGCTCCTCTGCGTACAGACAACAGGCGATTGCAGTCGTTCTTCCTTTTCTTTCGTTACGAACATGGAACCTCTGCGCTCCTGTCTTAAAACTCGTCACGCAGCAGCAGCGGCATCAGCAACCACTGTTTCTCCCTTGTATCGCTTTCCTCGAAGGGTCTTGCCTAGTACCCTGCGACCATTACGTTGATTTGTGTTTTGCCGTTCGCGTAGTTCTCTGATTTTTCCTCCTGTCCTGTGGCATGTTTCTTATCTTTTGTTTTTTGTTTCTCCTCTACTTTACGTATATACACCCTAATTCGTATTGTTGTGCACCTAAGCATTTCGTTGGTTGAGTCTTCGTTTTGTCTCTCCATGCCCGCCACCTGCAGAGCCTTTCCGCGGTAACCTTGACCAGTGCACACGGCGCTTCAAGCCCACGTTCTGAGATACTTTCTTCTTTCCTTTACCTTTCCTTTTTTGTCTTGCTTTTTATCTTGCCTATGGTATGTGTCGTTGTTTTGTTGTTTCGATAGAGATGCGACACCGCAACGCCTCAAGTGGAAAACTTAGTTGAACGCGTTGCTCCGACGTCTGGCTCTTGTACGGATAGGACTTTGGCCGCTGTAACTCCAAACCCCCTCCTTTAGAACGTTCATTCGTAATGATTGTTTTGTTTTGTTTTTCCTTCCTTTCACTTTCTAAAACGAAACCGAGCCAGATAAGATGTTTAAGCCCCCCCAAAAAAAAAAGCCAAGCAGCCACAATGAAGCATCTCAAACCAAACATGAAAAGCATCTGTGCACAACAAGTTACGGAGTCTTTGCCCGCATCGCAGGCGCGAACAAGTGGTCGCCTAAAGGGAGACAGAGGAGCGTCAGAGCGAAGGACTCTGCTGCAAACTTGGTAACAGAAAAGGGAAGAACATTCCAGTTTCCCATTGAAACCTGAGATGCCCGTTTGTGTTGCCGCTGGCCGCCTGCGAAGACTCCTGTCCTCTCGGCACCAACGCACGCATACGCACAAAAATTAAAGTGGATGCTTCGGTTGCCAACATGAGCCCGCGTTTCTCTCGGTATCACACGGCTATTTCTCTGTCCTTCTTTTACACACACGCACACACACCTCTTTTCTCCCTGGACTGCATTGCGCTTCCCCGCTCCTTTATATATGTATTTACATACATATGCTTTCTCAGGTCTACTTTTGTAGGTCCACCCCTGCTGATTCTTCGCCTCCGCCAATCATCTTCCGTGCGCACGAAGCGGTCGTTCCTCGGCTTGGAAGCACCAAAAGCGCCAGCCCAACTGACGGTCTCGTCAAATCGACTGAAGTACTCACGCCCCACACTCACGTTCGTAAGAGCATCATTGCGCAGACGAGAGCGAAAAGATGAGTTCAAGCAGGTTTCTGCTCTCCACCAAGAAGGAGAAGTACGCAGTGGTTTCCTCTGGAAACAAGACCCTTCTCTCGCGCAATGAGCTGCGCAGCATCGATCGCTTTGTTGAGAAGCGAGTCATCTCAGCAACGTACACTAGTGGCACGGAGCCGCCGCCCTCGCAAGGCATTCCGCCGCTTCCCTTCGAGAGGGTAAATGAGAGCTGTGACGACATCCTTCGGCTCTCCGTGAGCGCAATCCACGAGCGCGAAAGTGCGCTAGACGTTCCGCTTCGCTTTGTGACGCCGGAGGAGTACCACGCTCCCCCCATCGAAGAGCCGCCGTCGAGGCTTCCCCTGGCACGTCGCATAGCTGCCCTCCTCCAAGGTGCCGGCAGCACGGCCGTCTCCTGGCGCTACGCCCCGCCGGTGTCGCGCGACTACACCGTGACAGAGATTCAAGCCACTAAAGACGCGGAGGCGCGTGCGCAGTCGTCCCTGCGCGCTGGAAAAAAAGAGAAGGCGGCGCAGCTGTACTGCGTCTCGGGCTGCCTCTTCTACACCTGCGGCAACTTAGAGCGTGCACTGAGTTGCTTTGGCAAGGCACTCAGCATTGCCGAAGAAATGCAGAACACGCGGTGTATGGCGTTCTGCCACAACATCCTCGGCGTGTGCCACTATCGCCTAGGTGAGTACAAGGTCTCTCTTATCCATCACAAAAAGCAAGAGGCGCTGGGTGGGTGCTACTCCCGCGCCGTGGCGGAGACGAACATGGGCGTCAGCTACGTCGCCCTTGGTGAGTTAGAGTTTGCGCAGCAAGCCTACGAGGACGCACTGCTGAACGCGCGTGAGACGAAAGACTCGATGTTGCAGACGATTGCCCTCGGCAACGTCGGTCTTGTGTCGCTACGCATTGGCGACATGCGTGCAGCCCAATCACATCTGGAGCAGTGCCTGGAGCAATGCAGTCTTGCGGGAGACAAAAGCGGTGCCTCCCTCTGCCTGCTGCTGTTAGGTGAAGTCTACTCTCTCATTCACGATCATCAGCACGCCTTGTTCTATTACGAGCATGCCTTCCGCGTCGGCGGGGAGGCGAAGAACCCCGATGTGGTGAACCTCGCACGCGTGAGCATCGGCATTGCCCGCGGCAATGCTGCGATTCGCGATGCGGTGTTGAAAGAGGCAGCCACGATGGGGAAGACCAACACTGTCCACAGCGTAGTAAGCCAGCTGCCACAATGATGTGCCTTGTTTTGACACATCAGGAATATGCCCATCTGAATGATTTGTTGTTGTTCCTGTTGATGATGTAAGCCAGCAATGCTTTTGTTTGTTTGACGTGCCTATGGGCACGCCTCGCGTGATTGTATACCCGAATATGTACAGGAGGCTTTTGTAGAGCTCTTTTCCAAAATTTCTTTTTGTTTTCCATCAAGCGGCACTGTTCACGCACGCATAAGCGACGACCAAATCAAGAGCGCCACAGTTGCGCTTTAAGTTATCCGCTATGTGTTTCAGAAACGTGCAGCCTGCGGGGCTTTCTGAATAATCAAAAGAAGAAGAATATATTTTTAAAAGAGATGCTCTCGAGCGCCTACCAGGAAATCAGCTTGTCCGCCCTTCATTCTTCTCGCTGCTCACTGCTTGTTGTGCGTTGCTGATGCAGGGATGCTCTTTCCTTTACCCCTCTCCTCCCCTGCACCCATTTCTCTTTCGCCTGTATCGAACGACGGAGAATTTTTATTTGTTTCATCTTGCGTGAAGCCCCTTCGTGTGCTGCACTGCCCGCTATGCTTTGATGGTTCTTGGATCATCCTCTCGTATCCAAGAAGTGTTGATGCACCCCAACTTCGTGCAATAGTAGCACTCCATTGTTCTCACCCCTCTTCGTCTTCTTTACTTGACGCATCTGTGAGGAGCAATACAGATGCAGACGCACAAACTTCTCGCCCTGATTTCGCGCACACGCAAGCCGATCTTTGCGACAACCGAGGATGTCGCACGCACCACGGCGTCCTTGTTGGAACTTGCCCCATACCTCGGCGCCCAAGAGACCCGCGAGTCCACTCTGCCTCTGCGTAAGTTCGCCCGTCACCATCCCGCCATCCTGCAGGCGGCGCTGAGCGAAATCGAAGTGGATCCGGCGGTGGCGCTGCACGGCAAGCGTCTCGCCCTTCTCGCCCGAGTGGTGCCAACGTCCAAGACGAACGCATCCGCCGAGCTGTCGGCCACCATCGCCTCCACAGCAACCCGTGCCTTCGCTGCCAAGGTATGGGCGCCAGCAGATCTAAGGGTCATCGTTGCGCACCTTCGCCGGCAGGGAACCTACGATGCCGTCTTGGTGAATGCGGTGGTGTCCTATGCCGCCGCCGTCCTCCCCACCGCTCCGTCCACAGAGCTCTCCGCGTTGATCTCTATTGTTGCGTGTCTTCCGGAGGTGACCACACACCCGGCGAAGCTGATCCACGTGGCGGCGGAGCGCTGTGCGGCCGTTGCCGACACCTTCACGCCTGGGGTCATTGGGCACATATGCGCGCAGTTTAACCGCACCTTATGTGTCAACGCGAACGCGGCCGTAGCGTTTCAGGAAGAAGCCGATCGCTGCGCGGAGAAGGGCGACGCCTTCACGGCCGTGCAACTTTTTTGTTTTGTCGCGCGACACAAGGCGGAGCACATCAGCACGGATGCTCTCATCTGGCTGATGGAGCGCCTCGCGAGTGAGGAGCTGGATGTGGCATCGGTGGAGTTGCTCTCTGCCGCCGTGGCACGTCTGCCGCTCTCCACACGTATCGACCTCCGTGCGGAGCTGACCGACTTTGTGAGCTACGTCTCATCTCAGGTGAGAGAGTTGGTATCGCAGGTGTCCGTGGAGCAGGGTGGGCTGCGCGATTCGACCGACGTGGAAGCCGTGCAGATCTTTGTATCCCACTTTCTAGAGCTGTCAACCGTGCTGAAAGCCTACCCGGAGCTTCAGTGGCCCACGGAGTTTCTCGAGGCCGCCGATGCTTGCGTTGGAGTTGTGGAGCCGCTGCAGGAAAGCCTTCTGTCCGCGGAGAGCTCGCCTTTTGGGTTGATGGTGCGCGTCTTAGAATGCCCAACAGACAAATGCCAGCAGCTCGGCTCGGCCATGCTGCGCGAAGCGTCGAGCCAGTGCATATCCTTTCCAGCCCTTCAAGTCTTCCGCTTCCTCCTCACCATGGGTGATCAAAAGATTCACGACGTCGCCACGCTGCGCTACCTGCGTGACCAGTTTTCGAAGACAGCCGCGGACATCCCTCCGGTGCAGCTGTGCACGGCGCTTCGCTGCTTGAATCAGATCGCGCAGAAAGGAGAGGGCGGGAAAGAGAAGACAGACGACAGCAGCAGTCCTGCGTCATCGAGCACGCCTGCGGCAGACGAGTCGACACCCTCCGCCGACGCCGTTGTCTCACAGGAACGGGAAGCAGCAGAGGACGACGATGAGGACGAGAAGGAGCGCGTCGCAGAGTTCCTTCGGTTCTGTGTTGAGAAGGCACTCAAGCACCTGTCAGAGGGCGCCCCTCTGCGCTGCGTGATGTCTACTGCGGAAAGCCTCTATACGCTTGGCTGCCGAGACAACGGCTATTTCAACGATGTCGCCGCCTACGTCGAAATGAAGAGAGATTCGGTGAACGTGGAATCGGAGAGCGCCGACGCGGCCGCTGTTGTGCGTCTCGCCTTCGGCGCTGACTTGCTGGAGCAATTTCCTGAGGTGCACGAGTTCCTGTTAGACGTGGAGCAGCGGGGCGTGAAGGGTGAATCGGCCCTGTCGCCGACGCAGTGGATGAACCTGCACGACCCGTCGAGCACCGTGGACCCTCTCACACCGCAACAGCAGGAGAGCTGGGATATAATTGAGGAGATGGTGCGTACCCGCGCGGACGACACCGCCGCGCTGAAGAAGCTGGCGGAGCGGTACCTCGAGCTGCTGCCCCACACGCGGCCGGACGATCACAAATACTTCTTCGGTGTCTTTGAAGAAAAGGTGCTGAAGGAAGACAAGCTGCTCAAGCAGTGCCTCGACGCCATCGTCAACTCCGGAAAGCTGAGCCGCCTATCGGCGCCGACCATCGCGGGCATCCTGCAGAGCCTCGCGTCGGTGCGCTTCAAGTACTTTACTTCACTCAAGCATTTCATGTCGAGCATCGTGACCGAGCAGTGGATGTCCATGGAGGCCGCGCCGCTGGTTCAGATTCTGTGTGGCATGGAGAAGCTGTCTCTGCGCACGCCAGCGGTGCTGCGCCAAATCGGGGCTCGTTTGAGCGAGCTGTGCCGCTTCCTGACGCCGCTCGACACCGCCCAGACGATCCACGCGCTACAGTCGCTAGGGCATAACGACACCCAGCTGCTGTCAAAGTTGGTGGCACATGCAGCAGCATCGGCGAAGCGCTTCGACGAGGCCAGCATGTCAGTGCTCTTCAGCACGCCCTCTATTCACCGACTCATGGCTGCCCCAGCAGTTGCGCAGCCGCTCCTCCTGCAAGCAAGCGTGAAAATACATTCCCCACACAGGAGAGAGAAAATAGCGAACTGGGTTCGCAAGTCGGGCTTGCCTCGCGACTTGATTGAAAGCACCACCACGCGGCTTCAGCTGCCCGACAGGGGCGCAGCAAGGAAGCAGGATGTCACACTGCGTCTCCTCTAACAAAATATGTTTACCAGAGAAAAGGGGGCGCACGCCGTCGACTGCAATGGACTCGTCACCTCGAAACCACAACGGCCCTCCTGTTGTTGCTCTCACCCGGTTCTTATCACGCGGCGATTCTCTGCAGCGTGCGATGAGGAACGACTGCGCGGCATCGCTCTGAAGCTGACGAGGAAAAATCAGCGGTGACCCTCGCGTCCACGCATTTGCCGCCTCGCCACCCCGTCGTCTTCTACCCTCCCCTTTCCTGGCCCCCACTCCTTTCACCTCTCTCCCACAGATCACCCCCGCCCCTTTCGTCTCTCCAGCACTCCTCTCCCCATCCCCCACCTCGCACATAAGCATGCCCTTCATTCACACCACCGTGTCCACAAAGTTGGACAATGCGAAGCGCGCAAACCTCAGCAAAGCCTTCAAGGCAATTTGCCGCGAAGCCCTCGGCAAGCCGGAGGACTTTGTCATGACGGCGTTTAACGACGACACGCCGATTGAGTTCCAGAACTCAACAGAGCCGGCCGCGCACATCCGTGTGGAGGTGCTAGGCACCTACGCGCCGACCGCGCCGGCCAAGGTCACCCCAGCGATCACCGCCGCGGTGGCGAAGGAGTGCGGCATTCCCGCTGCCCGCATCTACGTCCTTTACTTCTGCACGCCGTACGTTGGCTGGAACGGCAGCAACTTCTAAGCACACACAGCGGCGCCCCCCCCCCCCCCC